>JASTWF010000230.1:623436-740214 GCA_030390025.1 Squalus acanthias
GCCCAGGTTCCATCCCCCACTCCCCGGTCTGTGCTGAGTTAGCAGATGCCTGCCGGGTGGGGTTACAATTGGTGCTGAGCCCCACACAGCTGTACCTTGTGCTCCAGTGGGCAGCAGATAACGGGGGGCGAGCGAGCGAGCTTACTCTGATTGTGAGAAACGTGGATCAGACTCACTGCAGCGCAAGCATGATTGAAACTGTGTGCAGGAATAATCATTCAATAAAAGGAATTATACCCCCTGCGTAGAGTCTGTGTTCCGAATCTGCCCCGACCCTGGACTTCTCACCAGCTTCTTCTCTGCTCGTTCTCAAAACTTTCGTGCAGTTTTCTTGGAGGTTTTGAGCCCCGCGGGCTCAGAAATCTGAATCCCCAAATCCAGCCGCCGAGCGGTTGCAGGTCGTGTCGTCTGTGATGGGGAACAGGGTGGGGCAGTGGTGTCAGACACTGACCTTTCACCCTGTGGGACCCGAGGTGAAACAGACTGTGGAAAGGAACCCACCAATGTCGTCTTGAACCCATTTACAGTCTCATCACTCTTTGACAAACCTCCTGCTGGTGTGTCATCGCCAAATCTTCAGATTCTGCTCCCAACCCCCAAATCCCAATTGTCTATGAATACTGAGAAGAAAAGTGAGCCCAGCACTGACCCCCGGGGAAACCACGGCCAGCCCTTCTCCAATCTGAACAAAAGTGGGCCCAGCACTGACCCCCGGGGAAACCACGGCCAGCCCTTCTCCAATCTGAACAAAAGTGGGCCCAGCACTGACCCCGGGGAAACCACGGCCAGCCCTTCTCCAATCTGAACAAAAGTGGGCCCAGCACTGACCCCCGGGGAAACCACGGCCAGCCCTTCTCCAATCTGAACAAAAGTGGGCCCAGCACTGACCCCTGGGGAAACCACGGCCAGCCCTTCTCCAATCTGAACAAAAGTGGGCCCAGCACTGACCCCCGGGGAAACCACGGCCAGCCCTTCTCCAATCTGAACAAAAGTGGGCCCAGCACTGACCCCTGGGGAAACCACGGCCAGCCCTTCTCCAATCTGAACAAAAGTGGGCCCAGCACTGACCCCTGGGGAAACCACTGCCAGCCCTTCTCCAATCTGAACAAAAGTGGGCCCAGCACTGACCCCCGGGGAAACCACTGCCAGCCCTTCTCCAATCTGAACAAAAGTGGGCCCAGCACTGACCCCCGGGGAAACCACGGCCAGCCCTTCTCCAATCTGAACAAAAGTGGGCCCAGCACTGACCCCTGGGGAAACCACGGCCAGCCCTTCTCCAATCTGGACCAAAGTGGGCCCAGCACTGACCCCTGGGGAAACCACGGCCAGCCCTTCTCCAATCTGGACAAAAGTGGGCCCAGCACTGACCCCTGGGGAAACCACTGCCAGCCCTTCTCCAATCTGAACAAAAGTGGGCCCAGCACTGACCCCTGGGGAAACCACGGCCAGCCCTTCTCCAATCTGAACAAAAGTGGGCCCAGCACTGACCCCTGGGGAAACCACGGCCAGCCCTTCTCCAATCTGAACAAAAGTGGGCCCAGCACTGACCCCCGGGGAAACCACGGCCAGCCCTTCTCCAATCTGAACAAAAGTGGGCCCAGCACTGACCCCTGGGGAAACCACGGCCAGCCCTTCTCCAATCTGAACAAAAGTGGGCCCAGCACTGACCCCTGGGGAAACCACGGCCAGCCCTTCTCCAATCTGAGAACAAAAGTGGGCCCAGCACTGACCCCTGGGGAAACCACGGCCAGCCCTTCTCCAATCTGAGACAAAAGTGGGCCCAGCACTGACCCCTGGGGAAACCACGGCCAGCCCTTCTCCAATCTGAACAAAAGTGGGCCCAGCACTGACCCCTGGGGAAACCACGGCCAGCCCTTCTCCAATCTGAACAAAAGTGGGCCCAGCACTGACCCCTGGGGAAACCACAGCCAGCCCTTCTCCAATCTGAACAAAAGTGGGCCCAGCACTGACCCCTGGGGAAACCACGGCCAGCCCTTCTCCAATCTGAACAAAAGTGGGCCCAGCACTGACCCCCGGGGAAACCACAGCCAGCCCTTCTCCAATCTGAACAAAAGTGGGCCCAGCACTGACCCCCTGGGGAACCACGGCCAGCCCTTCTCCAATCTGAACAAAAGTGGGCCCAGCACTGACCCCTGGGGGAACCACGGCCAGCCCTTCTCCAATCTGAACAAAAGTGGGCCCAGCACTGACCCCCTGGGGAACCACGGCCAGCCCTTCTCCAATCTGAACAAAAGTGGGCCCAGCACTGACCCCTGGGGGAACCACGGCCAGCCCTTCTCCAATCTGAACAAAAGTGGGCCCAGCACTGACCCCCGGGGAAACCACAGCCAGCCCTTCTCCAATCTGAACAAAAGTGGGCCCAGCACTGACCCCTGGGGGAACCACGGCCAGCCCTTCTCCAATCTGAACAAAAGTGGGCCCAGCACTGACCCCTGGGGGAACCACGGCCAGCCCTTCTCCAATCTGAACAAAAGTGGGCCCAGCACTGACCCCTGGGGAACCACGGCCAGCCCTTCTCCAATCTGAACAAAAGTGGGCCCAGCACTGACCCCTGGGGAACCACGGCCAGCCCTTCTCCAATCTGAACAAAAGTGGGCCCAGCACTGACCCCTGGGGAAACCACGGCCAGCCCTTCTCCAATCTGAACAAAAGTGGGCCCAGCACTGACCCCTGGGGGAAACCACGGCCAGCCCTTCTCCAATCTGAACAAAAGTGGGCCCAGCACTGACCCCTGGGGAAACCACAGCCAGCCCTTCTCCAATCTGAACAAAAGTGGGCCCAGCACTGACCCCTGGGGGAACCACTGCCAGCCCTTCTCCAATCTGAACAAAAGTGGGCCCAGCACTGACCCCTGGGGAAACCACGGCCAGCCCTTCTCCAATCTGAACAAAAGTGGGCCCAGCACTGACCCCTGGGGAAACCACGGCCAGCCCTTCTCCAGTCTGAGAACAAAAGTGGGCCCAGCACTGACCCCTGGGGAAACCACTGCCAGCCCTTCTCCAGTCTGAACAAAAGTGGGCCCAGCACTGACCCCTGGGGAAACCACTGCCAGCCCTTCTCCAATCTGAACAAAAGTGGGCCCAGCACTGACCCCCGGGGAAACCACAGCCAGCCCTTCTCCAATCTGAACAAAAGTGGGCCCAGCACTGACCCCCCGGGGAAACCACTGCCAGCCCTTCTCCAGTCTGAGAACCCTGACCCTCTGTTTCCCGTCCCTGACCAACTTTCTCACCACAGTCTTCCATTTCTTTTTAAACTTCTCCACCTGAACAGATTGGACATTTCCCCCGGGGGTCCCCTGTTACCTTCAGACCGTTGCTCACCATTTGCCTGATTTCACTTCTCGCCAAATTGTCTTGGAGCCTCCCAGCCGTGTGAACATCCAGAGGTTTCCAAGGAGTTTTCCAGCAGATTTCTTCAAATCTGCTTTTCCTCAAAACAGCTGGAAGTTCTGGCGCGACTTCCCCGGTAGGGGAAAAAATCACCGGGTTCTGGGACGGAAGAATTAATGGCCCTTCTCCAGGTCTTGACTCTGTGCTAATACCCTTAGAGAGTTATAAAGGACATGGGTTCAAATCCCCACTCCAGAAACTTCAGCCCATAATCCAGGCCAACACTCCCAGTGCTGAGGGAGATGCTGTACGCTCGGAGGTGCCGTCTTTCGGATCAAATGTTAAACCGGATGTAAAAGATCCCATGGCACTATTGGTAGAAGAGCAGGGGAGTTCTCCGTGGTGTCCTGGGGCCAATACTTGTCCCTCAACGAACATCACTAAAACAGATGAACTGGTCATTTATTGCATTGTTGTTTGTGGGATCATGCTGTGCACAAATTGGCTGCCGAGTGTCCTACAATAAAACAGTGTCCACATTCAAAAAGCCCCGCCCATTGGCTGAGGATTGGGACTTCCTGAAGTTGTGAAAGGCACTGGAGAAATGCAAGTTCCTCCCCCACCCCAGCCAATCCGGGACCGCCATCCCCTCTAATCTCATTCTCCGTCTCTCTCTGTCCTCTCCCCAGGCTCTTGCTGACCCCAGGGCTCGGGTTCTCTGTGAATGCAGGGGTCATGGGCTGCACAAACTGGAGCTCTTTCGCGCTGAGCGGAGATTGGGGGCGGCCCGTGACCCCCGACCCTGAATCAATGGCAGAAACATTCAGACATGCTGTGATGTATGGAAAGGATTGTGGCATCATCCACTGCAGGGCAAAGCAGCGTCAGCCATGTTTGTGTGACATACCATAAAAACAGAACATGCTGCAAATACTCAGCAGGTCAGGCAGCATCTGTGGAGAGAGAAACAGAGTTAACATTTCAGGTCGCTGAAAGGTCACCAACATGAAACGTTAACTCTGTTTCTCTCTCCACAGATGCTGCCTGACCTGCTGAGTGTTTCCAGCAGTTTGATTTTATTTCAGATTTCCAGCATCCGCAGCATTTTGCTTTTGTTTGTGTGTGACGTCCAGTCGGCCATGTTTGTGTGACATAACACGCTGCGCATGTCTGCCGTTTCTTTAAATAAAACAGCTCGATTGAAAGGAAAAGTAACTTCAGTTTCCATCAAAATAACCGCTCGATCTTAATCGATTAAAGTGATAGCCTGGTCTACAGGGCCTAGTGTAATATAAAGAGTGACAGGGTCGAGTGTAATATAAACAGTGACAGGGTCGAGTGTAATATAAACAGTGACAGGGTCGAGTGTAATATAAACAGAGACAGAGTCCAGTATAATATAAACAGAGACAGGGTCTAGTGTAATATAAATAGAGACAGGGTCTAGTGTAATATAAACAGAGACAGGGTCTAGTGTAATATAAATAGAGACAGGGTCTAGTGTAATATAAATAGAGACAGGGTCTTGTGTAATATAAACAGAGACAGGGTCGGGTGTAATATAAACAGACAGGGTCTAGTGTAATATAAACAGAGACAGGGTCTAGTGTAATATAAATGAGAAGTCGCACAACACCAGGTTATAGTCCAACAGATTTATTTAATTTTACAAGCTTTCGGAGCAGTTCGCTCCTTCGTCAGGTAAGTTTAGCAGTGAGAGAATCTCCCAGAATTCACAATTTAAACACAGATTGACAGGATATGCAGCCAGCAGGTGGTTTGACACGTTGGACCCCCTGGGACACATCTCATTGTCTTGGCTACGCTCTTTGATGTAGGGAAAGATTTGAATATATTTTGTCTGTGTTTAAATTGTGAATTCTGGGAGATTCTCTCACTGCTAAACTTACCTGACGAAGGAGCGAACTGCTCCGAAAGCTTGTAAAATTAAATAAATCTGTTGGACTATAACCTGGTGTTGTGCGACTTCTCATTTTTGTCCACCCCAGTCCAACGCCGGCATCTCCACATCATGACCTCTAGTGTAATATAAACAGAGACAGGGCCTAGTGTAATATAAACAGAGACAGGGCCTAGTGTAATATAAACAGAGACAGGGTCTAGTGTAATATAAACAGAGACAGGGTCTAGTGTAATATAAACAGAGACAGGGTCTGGTGTAATATAAACACAGACAGGGTCTAGTGTAATATAAACAGAGACAGGGTCTAGTGTAATATAAACAGAGACAGGGTCTAGTGTAATATAAACAGACAGGGTCTAGTGTAATATAAACAGAGACAGGGTCTAGTGTAATATAAACAGAGACAGGGTCTGGTGTAATATAAACAGAGACAGGGTCTGGTGTGATATAAACAGACAGGGTCTAGTGTAATATAAACAGAGACAGGGTCTAGTGTAATATAAACAGAGACAGGGTCTGGTGTAATATAAACAGAGACAGGGTCTGGTGTAATATAAACAGAGACAGGGTCTAGTGTAATATAAACAGAGACAGGGTCTAGTGTAATATAAACAGACAGGGTCTAGTGTAATATAAACAGAGACAGGGTCTAGTGTAATATAAACAGAGACAGGGTCTGGTGTAATATAAACAGAGACAGGGTCTGGTGTAATATAAACAGAGACAGGGTCTGGTGTAATATAAACAGAGACAGGGTCTGGTGTAATATAAACAGAGACAGGGTCTGGTGTAATATAAACAGAGACAGGGTCTGGTGTAATATAAACAGAGACAGGGTCTGGTGTAATATAAACAGAGACAGGGTCTGGTGTAATATAAACAGAGACAGGGTCTGGTGTAATATAAACAGAGACAGGGTCTGTGTAATATAAACAGAGACAGGGTCTGGTGTGATATAAACAGAGACAGGGTCTAGTGTAATATAAACAGACAGGGTCTAGTGTAATATAAACAGACAGGGTCTAGTGTAATATAAACAGACAGGGTCTAGTGTAATATAAACAGAGACAGGGTCTAGTGTAATATAAAGAGAGACAGGGTCTGGTGTAATATAAACAGCGACAGGGTCTGGTGTAATATAAACAGCGACAGGGTCTGGTGTAATATAAACAGACAGGGTCTAGTGTAATATAAACAGAGACAGGGTCTAGTGTAATATAAACAGAGACAGGGTCTAGTGTAATATAAACAGCGACAGGGTCTAGTGTAATATAAACAGAGACAGGGTCTAGTGTAATATAAACAGACAGGGTCTAGTGTAATATAAACAGAGACAGGGTCTAGTGTAATATAAACAGAGACAGGGTCTGGTGTAATATAAACAGAGACAGGGTCTGGTGTAATATAAACAGAGACAGGGTCTGGTGTAATATAAACAGACAGGGTCTAGTGTAATATAAACAGAGACAGGGTCTAGTGTAATATAAACAGAGACAGGGTCTGGTGTAATATAAACAGAGACAGGGTCTAGTGTAATATAAACAGAGACAGGGTCTAGTGTAATATAAACAGAGACAGGGTCTGTGTAATATAAACAGAGACAGGGTCTAGTGTAATATAAACAGACAGGGTCTAGTGTAATATAAACAGAGACAGGGTCTAGTGTAATATAAACAGAGACAGGGTCTGGTGTAATATAAACAGAGACAGGGTCTAGTGTAATATAAACAGAGACAGGGTCTGTGTAATATAAACAGAGACAGGGTCTGGTGTAATATAAACAGAGACAGGGTCTGGTGTGATATAAACAGAGACAGGGTCTAGTGTAATATAAACAGACAGGGTCTAGTGTAATATAAACAGACAGGGTCTAGTGTAATATAAACAGACAGGGTCTAGTGTAATATAAACAGACAGGGTCTAGTGTAATATAAACAGAGACAGGGTCTAGTGTAATATAAAGAGAGACAGGGTCTGGTGTAATATAAACAGCGACAGGGTCTGGTGTAATATAAACAGACAGGGTCTAGTGTAATATAAACAGAGACAGGGTCTAGTGTAATATAAACAGAGACAGGGTCTAGTGTAATATAAACAGAGACGGGGTCTAGTGTAATATAAATCATTGACGGGTCTAGTGTAATATAAACAGAGACGGGGTCTAGTGTAATATAAACAGAGACGGGGTCTAGTGTAATATAAACAGAGACAGGGTCTAGTGTAATATAAACAGAGACAGGGTCTAGTGTAATATAAACAGAGACAGGGTCAAGTGTAATATAAACAGAGACAGGGTCTAGTGTAATATAAACTGAGACAGGGTCTAGTGCAGTAATAACTGAGACAGGGCCTCGTGTAATATAATCAGTGACATGTTCTGGTGCTGCAATAACTGATACAGGGCCTAATACAATAACAAAGACATGGTCTAGTGTGATAATAACTGAGAAAGCGCCTAGTGTAATATAAACTGAGACATGGTCTAGTAAGATGCTAAATCCACTTACATTGAGACACCAAATCCAGGAACCACTTACACTGAGACACCAAATCCAGGAACCACTTACACTGAGACACCAAATCCAGGGATCACTTGCATTGAGATGCCAAATCTAGGGATCACCAACGCTATAATGGGAATCAGAGAGCCTCAGTATGGGGAATGGTCATGGTGGTGAATCCAGCTCTAGTGAGAACATAAGAACATAAGAAATAGGAGCAGGAGTAGGCCATTCGGCCCTTCGAGCCTGCTCCCCCATTCAATGCAATCATGGCTGATCTTCTGCCTCAATTCCATTCACTGGCCTTATCGCCATATCCCTTGATGCCCTTACAAGTCCTAAATCTATCGACTTCTGTTTTGAATATACCCAATGACTGAGCTTCCACAGCCCTCTGGGGTAGAGAATTCCAGAGATTCACCACCCTTTGTGTGTAGAAATTTCTTCTCATCTCAGTCCTGAATGGCCTACCCTTTATCCTGAGGCTGTGGCCCCTGGTTCTCGACACCCCAGCCAAGGGAAACATTCTCCCAGCATCCATCCTATCAAGCTCTGTAATAATTTTGTATGCTGCAATGAGATCCCCTCTCATTCTTCTGAATTCAAGAGAATACAGGCCTAGTTTACTCAATCTCTTCTCATACGACAGTCCCACCATCCCAGGAATCAATCTCGTGAACCTTCGTTGCACTCCCTCTATGGCAAGTATATCCTTCCTTAGGTAAGGAGACCAAAATGAGACCAAAAGTACTCCAGGTGTGGTCTCACCAAGGCCCTATATAATTGGAGTAAGACTTCTTTACTCCTGTACTCAAATCCTATTTTAATGAAGGCCAGCATACCATTTGCCTTCCAAATGGCTTGCTGCACCTGCACATTCACTTTGTGACTCATGTACAAGGACACCCAGGTCCCTTTGAGCATCCGCATTCTCCAATCTTTCACCATTTAGGAAATACTCTGCCTTTCTGTTTTTTCTACCAAAGTGGATAACTTCACATTTATCCACATTATAAAGTTATACAGCACAGAAAGAGGCCCTTCGGCTAATCGTGTCCGCGCCAGCCACCAAGCCCTGTCTATTCTAATCCCATTTTCCAGCACTTGGTCCATAGCCTTGTATGCTATGGCGTTTCAAGTGCTCATTTAAATGCTTCTTGAATGTTGTGAGGGTTCCTGCCTCTACCACCCTTTCAGGCAGTGAGTTCCAGATTCCAACCACCCTCTGGGTGAAAAAGATTTTCCTCAAATCCCCTCTAAACCTCCTGCCCCTTACCTTGAAACTATGCCCCCTGGTTATTGACCCCTCCACTAAGGGGAAAGGTTCCTTTCTATCTCCCCCCCTCATAATTTTGTACACCTCAATCAGGTCCCCCCTCAGCCTTCTCTGCCCTGAGGAAAACAACCCCAGCCTGTCCAGTCTCTCTTCATAGCTGAGGCGCTCCAGCCCAGGTAACATCCTGGTGAATCTCCTCTGCACCCTCTCCAATGCAATCACATTCCTCTTATAGTGTGGCGACCAGAACTGCACACAGTATTCCAGCTGTGGCCTAACTAGCATTTTGTGCAGCTCCATCATAACCTCCCTGCTCTTATAGTCTATGCCTCGGCTAATGAAGGCAAGTATCCCATATGCCTTTTTAACCACCTTATCTACCTGTCCTGCTGCCTTCAGGGATCTATGTACATGCACACCAAGGTTCCTCTGTCCTTCCTGGGGTCCTACCATTCATTGTGTATTCCCTTGCCTTGTTAGTCCTCCCAAAATGCATCACATCACACTTTTCAGGGTTAAATTCCATTTGCCACTGTTCTGCCCATCTAACCAACCCGTCTATATCATCCTGTAGCCTGAGGTTTCCCTCCTCGCTATTTACCACTCCACCAATTTTCGTGTCATCTGCGAACTTACTGATCATACCTCCTACATTCATATCTAAATCATTAATGTACACTACAAACAGCAAAGGACCCAGCACCGATCCCTGTGGTACACCACTGGACACAGGCTTCCAGTCACAAAAACAACCTTCGACCATCACCCTCTGCCTCCTGCCACTAAGCCAATTTTGGATCCAATGTGCCAAATTGCCCTGGATCCCATGGGCTCTTACCTTCTTGACCAGTCTCCCATGCAGGACTTTGTCAAAAGCCTTACTGAAGTCCATGTAGACTACATCAACTGCACTACCCTCATCCACACACCTAGTCACCCCCTCGAAAAATTCAATTCAATTGGTTAGACATGATCTCCCCCTGACAAAGCCATGCTGACTATCCTTGATTAATCCTTGCCTCTCCAAGTGGAGACTAATTCTGTCCCTCAGAATTATTTCCAATAATTTCCCTACCACTGACCTGTAATTCCCTTGTTTATCCCTACTACCCTTCTTGAATAATGGTACTACGTTAGGTGTTCTCCAGTCCTCTGGCACCTCCCCTGTGGCCAGAGAGGTTCTGAAAATTTGTGTCAGAGCCCCTGCAATCTCCTCCCTTGCCTCACACAGCAGCCTGGGATACATCTCGTCAGGTCCTGGGGATTTATCCACTTTTAAGCCCGCTAAAACCGCTAGTACCTCCTCCCTCTCAATACTAATTTGTTCAAGTATATCACAATCCCCCTGCCTGATTCCTATGCCTACACCGTCCTTCTCCATAGTGAACACAGATGCAAAATATTCATTTAAAACCTCACCTACATCTTCCGGCTCTACACACAGATTGCCACTTTGGTCCCGAATGGGTCCTACTCTTTCCCTGGTTATCCTCTTGCCCTTAATATACTTATAAAACACCTTGGGATTTTCCTTTATTTCGCCCGCCAGTGTTTTTTCATGCCCCCTCTTCGCTCTCCTAATTTCTTTTTTAAGTACCCCCGTGCACTTTCTATACTCCTGAATTATAGACTGGTCAGCCTGACATCGGTGGTGGGTAAAATGATGGAATCAATTATTAAAGATGTCATAACAGACTATTTGGAAAGTGGCGACATGATAGGTCCAAGTCAGCATGGATTTGTGAAAGGGAAATCATGCTTGACAAATCTTCTGGAATTTTTTGAGGATGTTTCCAATAGGGTGGACGGGGGGGAACCAGTAGATGTGGTGTATTTGGACTTTCAGAAGGCCTTCGACAAGGTCCCACACAAGAGATTGGTGTGCAAAGTTAAAGCACATGGGATTGGGGGTAATGTGTTGACGTGGATTGAGAACTGGTTGGCACACAGGAAACAAAGAGTAGGAGTAAATGGGTACTTTTCAGAATGGCAGGCAGTGACCAGCGGGGTACCGCAGGGTTCGGTGCTGGGGCCCCAGCTGTTTACATTATATATTAATGATTTGGACGAAGGGATTAATTGTAATATCTCCAAATTTGCGGATGACACTAAATTGGGAGGCAGTGTGAACAATGAGGAGGATGCTAGGAGGCTACAGAGTGACTTGGACAGGTTGGGTGAATGGGCAAATGTATGGCAGATGAAGTACAATGTGGATAAATGTGAGGTTATCCACTTTGGTGGTAAAAATAGGGAGGCAGACTATTACCTGAATGGTGGCAGATTAGGGAAAGGGGAGGTGCAACGAGACCTGGGCGTCATGGTACATCAGTCACTGAAGGTGGGAAGGCAAGTGCAGCAGGCAGTCAAGAAAGCAAATGGCATGATGGCCTTCATAGCAAGGGGATTTGAGTACAGGAGTAGGGAGGTGATGCTACAGTTGTACAGGGCCTTAGTGAGGCCACACCTGGAGTATTGTGTGCAGTTTTGGTCTCCTAACTTGAGGAAGGACATTCTTGTTATTGAGGGAGTGCAACGAAGGTTCACTAGATTGATTCCTGGGATGGGCAGACTGACATATCAAGAAAGACTGGATCAACTGAACTTGTATCCTCTGGAGTTCAGAAGAATGAGGGGGGATCTTATAGAGACGTTTAAAATCCTGACTGGTTTAGACAAATTAGATGCGGGCAGAATGTTTCCAATGTTAGGGAAAACTAGAACCAGGGGTCACAGTCTAAGGATAAAGGGGGAAGCCATTTAAGACTGAGATGAGGAGGAACTTCTTCACCCAGAGAGTGGTGAATCTGTGGAATTCACTACCACAGAAGGTTGTTGAGGCCAGTTCGCTAAATATATTCAAAAGGGAGTTAGATATAATACTCACAACTAGGGGGATCAAGGGGTATGGCGAGAAAGCAGGAATGGGGTACTGAGGTAGCATGTTCAGCCATGAACGCATTGAATGGCGGTGCAGGCTCGAAGGACCGAATGGTCTACTCCTGCACCTATTTTCTATGTTTCTATGTTTCCTCTAGGGCTTCCACTGTTTTTAGTCCTTTGTATCTGCCAAAAGCCTCCCTTTTTTCCCTAATCCATTCTTGTATATCCCTTGACATCCAGGGTTCCTTGGGTTGGTTGGTCCCACCCTTGACCTTTATGGGAACATGTTGGCGTTGTACTCTCTCTATTTCCTTTCTGAAAGACTCCCACTGCTCTGATGTGGATTTTCCTACAAGTAGCTGATCCCAGTCCACTTTGGCCAGATTATAATCCATCTGCCATGTTCTCGCCCACTCACTGAGCCTGTCAAGATCCCCTTGAATCCTCTTCACATCCTCTTCACAACTAACAGTGCCACCTAGCTTTGTGTCATCAGCAAATTTGGAAATGTTACATTTAGTCTCCTCATCCAAATCATTGATATAGATTGTGAATAGCTGGAGCCCAAGCACCGATCCTTGCGGTACCCCACTAGTCACAGCCTGCCATCCTGAAAAAGACCCGTTTATCCCTACTCTTTGTTTACTGTCTGTTAACCAATTCTCAATCCATGCTAGTATATTACCCCCCAGTATTTGTGTGTGAGGTATCCAATGTCACGTGTGCATCTCTCTCAGACTGTAACCCTCTCTCTCACAGATTGTAACTCTCTCTCTCACAGACTGTAACCCTCTCTCTCACAGACTGTAACCCTCTCTCTCACAGACTGTAACCCTCTCTCACAGACTGTAACTCTCTCACAGACTGTAACTCTCTGTCATAGACTGAAAGGTGGGTAATGGATGAAGATATGACGGTGGAATCAGATGGCGAGTGGCGGGGTCTGGTGACAGAAAACATTTTCAGACAGGCCGATGACTGGATGGAACCAGCACAACACCTGGATCCGCCTGCTCTTGTCCCCAAAGTCTAATGTCCCTGATGTCTTTTTCCTGTGAGAAATGAAGAGATGTGAAAGAAAGGAGGAAATCAGGCTCAGGCCAGAAAGAAGATTCCTTGAATGAAAAATTCATGAGGCTGTTTTGTGACTCGACTGTGTGAAGTTAAAAAACATGAAATGAGAAAGGATGCGTCTTGTGACACTGCCATTGTCAATAGTGGTTTCTCTCCCTAACCCCTAATCCTGACCCCAAACCAGTAACCCCTAATCCTAACCCATAATGATAACCACTAACCTCTAACCCTAACCGCTAGTGAAAACCCTAACCACTAACCCATAACCACAGCCACAAACCCCGAAGTGTATCACCAGCCCCAAACTCCAATGCCCCGAACCCTAAATCATTCAGTGTCTGGTCATTGTGAGTCACCGATGATGGTCGGCCTTGTCAATAGTCATTGTGATGTCACTGTTGATGCAGGTCAGTCATGTTGTCAATAGTCATTGTGATGTCACCGGTGATGCAGGTCGGTCGTGTTGTATAGTCATTGTGATGTCATCGATGATGCAGTGTCAATAATCACACTGAATGGTGCAAAAAAAATCCCAAAAAGCTTGAAAACAGCCCGAAGGGAGTTACTTTATTTTTTTATTCGTTCATGTGATGTGGGCGTCCCTGGCAAGGCCAGCATTTATTGCCCATCCCTAATTGCCCTTGAGAAGGTGGTGGTGAGCCACCTTCTTGAACCGCTGCAGTCCGTGTGGTGAAGGTCCTCCCACAGAGCTGTTAGGGAGGGAGTTCCAGGATTTTGACCCAGCGACGATGAAGGATCGGCGATATATTTCCATGTCCGGATGGTGGGGAGCTTGGAGGTGGTGGTGTTCCCCTGCGCCTGCTGCCTTCATCCTTCTAGGTGGAAGAGGCCGCGGGTTTGGGAGGTGCTGCCGAAGAAGTCTTGGCGAGTTGCTGCAGTGCATCTTGTAGATGGTACACACTGCAGCCACGGTACGCCGGTGGTGGAGGGAGTGAATGTTTAAAGTGAGGTGGCAATCAAGCAGGCTGCTTTGTCTTGGATGGTGTCGAGCTTCTTGAGTGTTGTTGGAGCTGCACTCATCCAGACAATTGGGGAATATTCCATCACACTCCTTACTTGTGCCTTGTAGATGGTTCGTAAAGGATGAAATCAGAGCAATAGTGAGAAAAGATATTGGCTCAGAAAATAAAGATGTAGAATCAGTCTGGGTGGAGCTAAGAAGCACCAAGGGGCAGAAAACATTGGTGGGAGTTGTCTATCGGCCTCCAAACAGTAGTGGTAATGTAGGGGATGGCATCAAATAGGAAATTAGAGATGCATGTAACAAGGGTACTACAGTAATCATGGGTGACTTTAATTTACATATAGACTGGCCAAACCAAATTAGCAATAATACTGTGGAGGATGAATTCCTGGAGTGTGTCTGAGATAGTTTTTTAGACCAGTACGTTGAGGAGCCAACTAGGGTATTGGGTATTGTACAATGAGAAGGGGTTAATTAATAATCTTGTTGTGCGGGGTCCTTTAGGCAAGAGTGACCATAACATGATAGAATTCTTCATTAAGATGGAAAGTGAAGAAGTCCAATCCGAAACTAGGGTCCTAAATCTAAACAAAAGAAACTATGAAGGTATGAGGAGTGAGTTGGCTAAGATAGATTGGGGAGCTTCATTAAAAGGCATTGATGGTGGATAGGCAATGGCTAGCATTTAAGGAATGAATGCATGAATTGCAGCAGTTATACATTCCTTTCTGGCGCAAAAACACAAAAGGAAAATCGGCCCAACCATGGCTAACAAAAGAAATTAAGGATAGTATTCGATCCAAAGAGGAGTCATATAAAGTTGCCAGAAAAAGTAGCAAGCCTGAGGATTGGGAGCAGTTTAGAGTTCAGCAAAAAAGGACCAAGAGATTGATTAAGGGGGGAAAAATAGAAAGATTAACTGTAATCATCTGGCAGTATTCTCTGACTATATATGCTGTGCCTATATACATCTCTTCACTTCACCTGACGAAGGAGCAGCGCTCCGAAAGCTTGTGATTTCAAATAAAACTGTTGGACTATAACCTGGTGTTGTGCGACTTTTCACAATTGTCCACCCCAGTCCAACACCGGCATCTTCACATCATGTCTACAAGATGACCACGGTCAGGCCGTGTGGATTCAAGGACCAGGCAGCAGAATGGATGGATAGATCACTGCAAAATACGAATCAGATGGTAGGAGTTAAGGCACGTCTCTCAGAATGGCTGAAAGTGAGAAGTGGCATCCCGCAGTGATCCGTGCTGGAACCAATGTTGTTTACAATGATTTGGACGCAGAAGTTGGAGGTATGTTGTCCTAATTTGCAGATGACACGAAATTGGATGGTATAGCTAATAATATGGGGACTACACCAAAATACAGGAAGACGTAGACAGACTTGCAGACTGGGCAGATAAATGGGAAATAAAATTCAATAAAGTGAAATGTGAGGTGGTTCATTTTTCTTGGAGGAATAATGAGACCACTTATTCCTTGCCATGTAAAAAAGCGAAATGGGGTCGAGGAGCAAAGAGATCTGGTAATACAGATACATAAATTGCTAAAAGTAGCAACGCAATTTGTTGAGGCCATAAAGAGTGCAAATAAAGTACTGAGTTTCATTTATAGAGAATATAATACAAAACCAGAGACTCGCCCCGCCTAGACCGCCATGGTGGTGGTGTGGTTCTCTTCACCAAATCACACTTTGCTCTGTCCCCCTACTCCTTTGGCACTTTCTCCTCCTTTGAGCATCTCACATTGTTGCACCCCTCTCACCTCACTTAAAATCCTCATTCTCTACCGCCCACCCAAGTACCATAAACGTTTTATCACCGAGATATCTTCACTGTTCTCCTCCCTCAGCCTCTGCACTGAGCAACATCTCATCCTCGGTGATTTCAACCTCCATCTTAATTCATCATGTTCTCTATCCTCAGAGTTCACTAACCTCCTATCCTCCCTTAATCTCTCCCTCCATGTAAACTCCCCAACCCATATTCACAGCCAACCACTTGATCTTGCCATCTATCGTGGCCTCGCTACTCCCATTGTGTCAATCGTAGGCCATCTCTGATCACTTCCTGGTATTTCGCTACACCCACATCCCCCTTCCCCCCCCCCCCCCCCGACAACCCTACGTCCTGGAAAAAACTATCTTCCAACTCTCTCTTACAATTGCAGTTACGAAATCCCAACTGTCCAGCCTCTGGCCCTCCATTCACCACAACATTTCTGCAGCTACCGATCTGCTCAACCACACCCTCACCACCACCTTTGATGCCCTAGTCCCTATTAAAATCATTACTCTCTCTCACCCTGACCGTTACCCCTGGTACAGCGCTCCCTTAAGTCCAAGGGACACAGACTTCAATAGATATGGCGGACAACTGGTTTAGCCATTCACCACCAGATCTGGCTGGACCACGTGAAGCATTATCGGGTCCTGTTCTCATCTGCCAATATTGCTCACTATTCCAGGATCATTCTGGAAAGCAAAGATAACCACCGGCTTCTTTTCTCTACTGCAAACCATCTTCTTAAACCCTTTCTCCCCTGTCTTCTCCACCCTCACCTCCAATAGCAAGTGTCAGGGCCTCATGGACTTCTTTGTCTCTAAGATTGAGACCATCTGTTCAGCTGCCTCTGCCACTTCCCTTTCTCCCCCTAGCCCACTGGGCCAAACATCCTGTAAGGTTCCCCCTGTCCTAGGCCTGAACTTGCATCTTTCTCCAGTTTCTCTCCAATCACCCCTCATGACCTCTCCGCACTCATCTTGTCCATGAGGTCCACATCCTGCTCCCTCGGCTCTATTCCCACTAAACTGCTGATCACCCAACTTCCTTTTCTGGCTCCCATGTTAGCTGACATTGTTAACGGTTCTCTCTCCTCAGGTACTGTCCCCCTCTCCTTCAAATTTGCTGTCATCACCCCTCCTCAAAGCACCAACTCTTGATCCCGCTGTCCTTGCAAGCTACCGCCCCATCTCCAACCTCCCTTTCCTCTCCAACGTCCTTGAACGTGTTGTTGCCTCCCAAATCCGTGCCCATCTTTCCCGCAGCTCCATGTTTGAATCTCTCCAATCAGGTTTCCGCCCCTGCCACCCAGTAACGAAACGGCTCTCATCAAAGTCACAAATGACATCCTTTGTGACTGTGACAAAGGTAAACTATCCCTCCTCGTCCTTCTTGACCTGTCTGCAGCCTTTGACACGGTTGACCACTCCATCCCTCTCCACCGTCGTCCAGCTGGGTGGGACTGCAGTCGCCTGGTTCCATTCTTATCTATCTAATCGTAGCCAGAGAATCACCTGCAACAGCTTCTCATCCCGCTCCCGCATCGTTACCTCTGGTGTCCCCCAAGGATCTATCCTTGGCCCCCTCCTGTGTCTCATCTACATGTTGCCCCTTGGTGACATCCAAAACACAGCGTCAGTTTCCACATGTACGCTGACGACACCCAGCTCTACCTCACCACCACTTCTCTCGACCCCTCCACGGTCTCTAAATTGTCAGACTGCTTGTCCAACATCCAGTTCTGGATGAGCAGAAATTTCCTCCAATTAAGTACTGGGAAGACCGAAGCCATTGTTTTTGGTACCCGCCACAAACTCCGTTCCCTAGCCACCGACTCCATCCCTCTCCCTAACATCTGTCTGAGGCTGAACCACACTGTTTGCAACCTTGGTGTCATATTTAACCCTGAAATGAGCTTCCGACCACATATTCATGCAATAACTCAGACCGCCTATTTCCACTTCTATAACATCGCCCGTCTCCACCCCTGCCTCAGCTCATCTGCTGCTGAAACCCTCATCCATGCCTTTGTTACCTCTAGACTTCACTTTTCTAACGCACTCCTGGCTGGCCTCCCACATTCTACCCTACTTAAACTTGAGGTCATCCAAAACTCTGCTGCCCGTGTCCTAACTCACACCAAGTCTCGTTCACCCATCACCCCAGTGCTCGCTGACCTACATTGGCTCCCGGTTAAGCAGCGCCTCAATTTCAAAATTCTCATCCTTGTTTTCAAATCCCTCCATGGCCTCGCCCCTCCCTATCTCTGTAATCTCCTTCAGCCCCACAAGCCCCAGGGATATCTGCGCTCCTCTAATTCCGGCCTCTTGAGGATCCCTGATTTTAATCGCTCCACCATTGGTGGCCGTGCCTTCAGTTGCCTGGGCCCTAAGCTCTGGAATTCCTTCCCTAAACCTCTCCATCTCTCTACCTCTCTCTCCTTCTTTAAGATGCTCCTTAAAACCTACCTCTTTGACCAAGCTTTTGGTCTCCTGCCCTAATTTCTCCTTACATGGCTCAGAGTCAAATTTTATTTTATAACACTCCTGTGAAGCGCCTTGGGACGGTTTACTACGTCAAAGGCGCTATATAAATACAACTTGTTGTTGTTGTTGTAATGTTAAATATATAAATATATATATATAAAAACCTTGGTTAGACCACACTTGGAGTACTGTGTGTCGTTCTGGTCTACATACTACAAAAGAATATTGAAGCATTGGAGAAAGTGCAAAGATTTACAAGCATGTTACCAGAATTGAGACGATGCAACTATCAGGAAAGGTTGATCGGGCTGGGCTATTTTCTCTGGAAAAGGGAAGTCTGAGAGGAGACCTCTCATATCCTTGGTGCTTCACAGTAGCGTTATCAAAAAAAATTGGACACCAATCCACATTGAGGAAATATTATAACAGGTGACCAAAAGCTTGGACAAAGAGATAGGTTTTAAGGAACGTCTTAAAAGAGGAGAGCGAAGTAGAGAGATGGAGAGGTTTAGGGCAGGATTTCCAGAGCTTGGGCCCAGGCAGCTGAAGGCACGGCCACCAATGGTGGAACGAAGAAAATCTAGCCAAGATTTGACTCTGAGCCACGTATGGAGAAATTAGGCCATCGAGTCCGTGCCAGCTCTCTGTAGAACAATCCAGTCAGTCCCATTCCCCCGCTCTATCCCCGTAGCCCTGCAAGTTTATTTCCCTCAAGTGCCTATCCAGTCTCCCCTTGAAAACATTGAGTGTCTCCACTTCCACCACGTCCGTCGGCAGCGAGTTCCAGGTCCTCACCACTCGCTGTGTAAAAAAGTTTTTCCTCACGTCCCCCCTGAATCTCTTGCCCAAAACCTTAAATCTGTGTCCCCTAGTCCTTGTGCCATCAACTAGTGGGAACATCTTTTCCCCGTCTAGCCTATCCAAACCCGTCATAATCTTGTACACCTCCATCAAATCACCCCTCAACCTCCTTTGCTCTAATGAAAACAAATCCAGCTTCGCCAACCTGTCCTTGTAGCTAAGATCCCCCATCCCCGGAACCATTCTGGTAAATTTCCTCTGCACCCTCTCAAGGGCCTTCACATCCTTCCTAAAGTGTGGTGACCAGAACTGGACGCAATACTCCAGCTGTGGCCTAACCAGCGCTTTATAAAGGTTCAGCATAACTTCGCTACTTTTGTACTCAATACCTCTATTTATGAAGCCTAAGATCCCATATGCTTTGCTAACCACTCTCTCAATATGTCCCGCCACCTTCAGGGACCTATGCACATTAACTCCCAGGTCCCTCTGTCCCTGCACACTCTTTAAAACTGTGCCATTAATTGTATATTGCCTCTCCCTGTTCCTTCTGCCAAAATGCATCACCTCACACTTCTCTGTATTAAATTCCGTCTGCCCATTCTGTTAGCCTTTCTATGTCTTGTTGCAGTCGATTAGTATCATCCTCACTGTTTGCCATACCCCCAAGTTTGGTGTCATCGGCAAATTTAGAAATTCTACTCTGTATTCCAATATCCATGTCATTTATATATATCAAAAAAAGCAGTGGCCCCAGCACTGACCCTTGGGGAACACCACTGTCTACCATCCTCCAGTCTGAAAAACAGCCATTTACCACAATTCGCTGTTTTCTGTCCTTAAGCCAATTCCTTATCCAAGCTGCCACTGACCCACCTATTCCATGAGCCTCAATTTTGGTAACCAGCCTTCTATGTGGTACTTTGTCAAACGCCTTCCGAAAATCCGTGTAGACAACATCCATTGCATTCCCTTCATCAATCCACTCTGTTACTTCATCAAAAAATTCAATTAGATTAGTCAAACATGATCTGCCTTTTACAAATCCATGTTGGCTTTCCCTAATTAGCTAAACCTTATTATTGCGGTATAGTATTGAGGTATAGCACAGCCAGAAGCATGTAAAAACTGACCATGCTCAGCTGCCATTCTGAGGCTTTATTGAGTGAGACTGCCAGGTGCCAATTTAAGAACAGTTTTGCAATGTAGACCAGTAGGGAGTTCAGAAAATTCAGCCCTCTGATTCAAAAAGTTGCTAACAGAAATAAGCTAACAGAAGATTTAATTTTGCTACCATTACTTAAGGACACTTTCTTTCTGGAGTGTCACCTGAAGGTGATCAGATAGTCTGGGTAGGCTTGATCATCGTGGAATATGGCAAACATCTTGGGGCAGCTCTGTTGGTCCACTACACTGTCATAGGTATTTGCCTCAGCTTTAGTTGGCAGTAAAGGAGGCATCTTGAGCCCTTTGCTTCCTGTGGTATACTTTCCAGTCAGGACACGGGCCTGGTACATGTATTTGAAACCCTCGCTGTCCGGCTGTGAATAGTTCTCATGCGAAGAATACAAAGCGTGTACCGCGAAATATACTCCGTACCCAAGTTTTCTCCCTGCAATGCGAGAAGGAAACACAGCAGTTATTTGAACAATGAATGCCAACTTAGCAGTCAAACAAAGAGAGCCGCATGGTATAAATGAGTGTGGAAGAGGTATGTGTGTGACCCTTATGTGTAGCCACATGATAAATGTGTCTTGGGCGGTTTCCTCTGGTCGGCATCTCCAGCCTGATGTTGAACAGTTTTAACTGCAAATTCTTACCCAGGAAAAATACTTTGTGACGAGGGCCTGCTACTGATGTAACTTATGGTAGCACCTCATTCCTCTCCCCACAAGCTCCCAGCAAACCCTAACCAGGGACAACCCTACCCTGTCACTCGGTACCCTCGCCCTAATTTATAGAGCCGCATAACTATGTATCAACCTCACTGCTTTTGCTTGCAGGTATGTGAAAGATGCTCTATAGCATCTGTATAAAACAAGAGAACCAGTAATCTCCTTGGTTAAAATAAAGCTGTATAAAAATATAAATTTGGAAAACTGTCTCAAACTAAATCTTGACAGTGGAGCAAACAGGCTACTGGTTCAATCCAGTGAAATAAATTAAGATTGACGTCAGTATGTTCTTCGCAGGAAGAACGATCAAAGCGTGGAATGGACTTCCGGACCCGTTGAGCAGGCAAAGACCAGGAACCGTTTACACAATAGTTCTATGTTAAACTGCGGCTGCAGCTTCCCTCTGAATGGGCGCGCCTCCTCGGCTGTGCCTATCCTGGTCCGCTAGCTCTCAGAGTCCCAGGATGTAGTTCGAAAGGGAAGAAGGATGAGAGGCAGGTATTCGTGCTTGATATCAAGTATAAACGGGCTTGTTATTCTCTCCATTGAGTTTAACTGTCCTTGATCACCTTTACATTTAAGTTGGTAAGACACGTGTCCTCATGAAAATCTTCGCAGATTGTAGTTGCTTGTTGTGATCGCAAATGTACAAACATCTGTCATACACAAGCATCGGAGGGATTCTGAGCCCATTAGATAACACGAGGCCTTTTATAATAAGAGTAATTGTTTCAATTATAATTAATAATCAATACTTTATACGTATCGAGCTTCAAGTGCCCTTACCAGATCCAGCGAAGTTTCTGTTGAATCCGTGTCTGCTGATGGATAAAGAGGCGTGTGCTGTGGTTCCATGGAATAAGCGTTTCTCGTTGATCCATTCAGAGCCACTGTTGCTCCGCATGGACTCTCTCTTGTTCGCATAGGCGAGCCAAAGGTAGACATTCTGTAACCTTTCGATCTGTGGTACAAATGAGACCGTCTGGATTATTGCCATAATATTACTGCCAAAAGTTGTAAATGAACAAAAAAATCAAGTTACGTAGGGCCAGACGAAGAATCTGTGTTCCGAAGAATGGAGCACAGTCACTTCTTGTACCTCATGTTAACATCAGGGGCTCCCAATGTGCGGAAAATATGGATTCACATACAGGGTGAAGTGGCTTAACAATATGGTATTAAGGCTATCAGGCCATCTACATAACCGATAGGGTGCGGGGTAAAGCTCACCCCGCACTGCTTAAACAAACGGGGGAGATTTAGAACGCCGCCACACATAGCTCACAGAACAAATCAATCCCACAGCGCCACAAATACATCCTGAAACAGGCACCACTGCGACATTTCCCCATCTCACCTATTCTGCTGCCTCTCTCTGAATAAGACTGTCAACCATTGGAGTTCAGTATTTCGCATCACCCCATCTGTTCAAGAGTAAGACTTCCAACATCAAATTCATACAGATCATTTCTAGTCAGCAGAGAGAGCAAAATAAACTTTAACCCACCCACGTTTGGACAGATGCAAATATAGGTCTGAGAGACGCTCACAATTATCGCTCATAAATGTTACCAACTCCTTCCCTCTTCTACATTGGTGCGGGTGTTAACCCATTAAATCGATCATTACATTAGAATGTTCTGAATGTCATATCGGAACTTTAAGCGAGAGGGCGCGAGAGTTATGTTCCGTTTAATGACCATCATCATAATAACTAGAAATGTTTTCCAGGCAGGAAGCTGAGGTGATGCTTATGGTTTTGTGGAACTGTTGGTTTAGTGCGTTATTTGAATCCATCAACTTGATTTCAAATTTCAACCCACCACTGCACAACCATTTAAAACAGTCAGTTAGAATAGAAACATAGAAGATAGGAGCAGGAGTAGGCCATTCGGCCCCTCGAGCCTGCTCCGCCATTTAATGAGATCATGGCTGGTCATTCAAATTCAGTACCCTGTCCCTGCTTTCTCCCCATATCCCTTGAGCCCCTTAGCCTTAAGAAATATATCCAACTCCTTCTTGAATCTATTTAATGAATTGGCCTCAACTGACTTCCGTGGTAGAGAATTCCACAGGTTCACCACTCTCTGGGTGAAGCAATTCCTCCTCATCTCAGTCCTAAATGGCTTACCCCTTATCCTTAGACTGTGACCTTTGGTTCTGGACTCCCCCGCCATCGGAAACATCCTTCCTGCATCTAGTCTGTCTAGTCCTGTTAGAATTTTATAAGTTTCAATGAGATCCCCCCTCATTCTTCTAAACTCTAGCGAATATAAGCCTAATCGACCCAATCTCTCTTCATACGTCATTCCTGCCATCCCAGGTATCAGTCTGGTAAATCTTCGCTGCACTCCCTCCATGGCAAGAACATCCTTCCTCAGATAAGGCAACCAAAACTGCACACAATACTCAAGGTGTGGTCTCACCAAGGCCCTGTACAACTGCAGCAAGACATCCTTGCTCCTGTACTCGAATCCTCTCGCTATGCAGGCCAACATACCATTTGCCTTCTTAACCGCCTGCTGCACCTGCATGCTTACCTTCAGTGACTGCTGCACAAGGACACCCAGGTCTCGTTGCACTTCCCCTTTTCCCAATCTATTGCCAGTCAGATAATAATCTGCCTTCCTGATTTTGCTACCAAAGTAGATAACCTCGCATTTATCCACATTATACTTCATCTGCCATGCATCTGCCCAATCACCCAACCTGTCCAAATCATACTGGAGTTTCTCTGCATCTTCCTCACAGAACACACGCCCACCCAGCTTTGTGTCGTCTGCAAACTTGGAGATATTACATCTAGTTCCCTCGTCCAGATCATTAATATATATTGTGAATAACTGGGGTCCTAGCACCGATCACTGCGGTATCCCACTAGTCACTGCCTGCCACTCGGAAAAAGACCAGTTTATTCCAACTCTTTGCTTCCTGTCTGCCAACCAGTTTTCTATCCAAGTCAGTACCTTACCCCCAATCCCATGTGCTTTAACTTTGCACGCTAATCTCTTTTGCGGGACCTTATCGAAAGCCTTCTGAAAGTCCAAATACACCACATCCACTGGTTCTCCCTTATCTATTCTACCAGTTACATCCTCAAAAATTTCCAGCAGTTTAGTCAAGCATGATTTACCTTTTGTAAATCCATGTTGACATTGTCCGATCCTGTCACTGTTTTCCAAGTGTTCTGCTATTACATCTTTTATAATGGACTCTAGCATTTTCCCCACTACCGATGTCAGGCTTACCGGTCTATAATTCCCCATTTTCTCTCTACCACCTTTTTTAAATAGTGGGGTTACATTAGCTACCCTCCAATCCATGGGAACTGTTCCAGAGTCTATAGAATTTTGGAAGGTGACCAGCAATGCATCTACTATTTCTAGGGCCACTTCCTTAAGTACCCTAGGATGTAGATTATCAGGCCCTGGGGATTTATCGGCCTTCAATCCCATCATTTTCCCTAACACCATTTCCCTACAAATACTGATTTCATTCAGTTCCTCCCTCTCATTAGACCCTATGTTCCCCGACATCTCTGGGAGTTTATTTGTGTCCTCCTTTGTGAAGACAGAACCAAAGTATGTATTTAATTGGTCAGCCATTTCTTTGTTCCCCATTATAAATTCCCCTGATTCTGACTGCAAGGGACCTACGCTTGACTTCACCAATCTTTTTCTCTTCACATATCTATAGAAGCTTTTACAGTCAGTTTTTATGTTCCCTGCAAGCTTACTCTCATAATCTATTTTCCCCTCTTAATTAATCCCTTTGTCCTCCTTTGCTGAATCCTAAACTGCTCCCAATCCTCAGGTTTGCTGCTTTTTCTGGCCAATTTATATGTCCTCTCCTTGGATCTTATGCTATCCCTAATTTCCCTTGTTAGCCACGGTTGAGTCACCTTTTTTGTTTTATTTTTATGCCAAACAGGGATGAACAAATTCTGTAGTTCATCCATGCGATCTTTAAATGTTTGCCATTGCCTATCCACCGTCAACCCTTTAAGTAACATTCCCCAATCCATCCTAGCCAACTCGCGCCTCATACCATCGTAGTTTCCTTTATTTAAATTCAGTACCCTAGTCTCTGAGTCAGCTACTACTTCACTCTCCATCTTAATGAAGAATTCTATCATATTATGATCGCTCCTCCCCAAGGGGCCTCACACAATCTAGCAAGGTATCTATTATTTAACATATAAAACATGTAATATTGTGCTGACTTCCCCATCTGAAATTTTGTCCCAGGGTATACGTTATGCTACATATTAACTATCTAGAGTCTGTAACTTACTGCTGAGTAGCCCTCATTTGGATTTCAGTAATCGGATCCTTCCATTAAATGTGAGTCTGTAGCTCACTCTAAGTATCTGTTATTCTATCATCTAAGTCGTGGATTGTATTGGACCCTGTAATTCAATCCAAGGCATCAACTATTCTGTGTACATTTGTAAAATAGGAACACTTCTCACTTTGACAATTGAGTGTTGGGTGGAAGTTTTTTTGAAGTTTTCCTCCACTTCCTGGTATTCCGTGGAGTATGGGTGCAGCTCCACCATGCGCCGATTGCTCCCTCTCAGATCATCCCAATGTTCTGGTAAGCGGTTACCTGGGAAAATATCATATGTCATATTCGCGAACTATTTCCTCAATTATGAAGAAATAAAATCTGAATGGAGACTGACAGAGTGCTTAGAAACAGTAGCTTGTCAATGGCACATAGATGAGCTTAAGAAGTATATATTCCTGTAATCGGATTTGTAATGAGGTCTGTCAGTCCGTTCTTCCACCTACCGATCTACCTATCTGAATTCCTCTGTATATCTATAAATTATGGTGTCTGTGGCGCTCTGACAGGACTGTCGATGTTAATGGTGTCATACTTCGCATTCGCCTGTCATAAAACCTCCGATCACATAATACCCACTGCTTCAGTGCACAAAAATCTATCGTTCCCCAGAAATCAATGAAAATGTTCCTGCAAAAATGCTGCAATCTCTATGTCCAAAATAAGGGTTGAAACAAAATGTAAACGTACATATTTCACAGTGGCTTTCTTAAATTTACCCATTGCATTATATTTCATGTGTTTATTAAAATGTTTTACTTGAAGGCCTTTTTCTGCACCAAAAGACGGGATTGAAATTGATATATTCACAGAGCTATAATGCTGAGAGCTGAAGATGGAGAGTATAGTATGCGCATGTGCAGCGTCCCCAATTTCCCAGGATGCATCAAATCGTTCAGTCAGGTGCACTATTGGAATATATTTTGCAGCTGCTGGCAGATTCTGCTGAGCTGGTTTTTAATTATTTGAGGAAAAACTAGAGGACAAATATCAAATTCTTTATTCAGGTAAAGAAATAGTGAGCGTTTTTTACTGGAAAGACTGTATGTTTGTGTGAGAGAGATGGGGAGATAGAGACAGATGGAGGATGACAGGCAAAGGTGTCTTTCCTTATTCTAATTTGGGTTCTTTTTGACAAAAGTAAATTGACTTTTGAAAGCAAATAGCCCTTTGTGGAAGACCTTGGATGGGAGATGAGGAGGAAAACACGTGCTAGGGTGAAGTGTCCTCCGATAATTCGGCATTCGCCCTAGTGTGAGCGAGTGGGATTCATGGGGAATGGATGGAGGATTAAGGGTGAAGTTGGTGACTTGCAGTCAATAGGAGGGGAGGATACAGCACTTGACTGAGCAATTCAGAGGAAGAGGTAGAGCTAATGATTGGAGTAAAACTTGGTTGGAAGGGGTTTTCGGAAATGGTGGAATAGGACCGTGATGGGAAAAAGGAGGTGAGGAAGTATGTGATTCAGGGAGGAATAGGCAGGGTGTCACTGAGGGCTACATTTCTCCTCCAACCCTGACCATAAATGCAGCCTGCACGTGTTGTTGGTTCCTTTCCCTGCAACACGTCACCACGGCACCTACAAACTGCTGCCCAAAATGAAAGGAGAAAAGAAATCGGCACAGAGGCGAGCAGAATAGCCCAAAAAGAGGAGGAAAAAAGGTTTAAAGGGATATAAGCAAATGAAGAAAGAGAGATAGAATGAGAAAAGGAGACAAAGAAAGAAACAGCGACAAGAGGCAACAGCGACAGAAATTGAGAAACTATATTCTCTGACTTACCATGTTTAATCAATATGGAAAATGGCAGTGCTGAAGTACTGTTCCTATTTCCAGCATCTATTGCAGGCAGCTAGGACGTGAAGCACTCCCAGGTCATGTGTAACACAGTCAGATGCAGAGCGAAGCTCCCTCTAAACTGCCCCAGGAATGTTTCTCAGTCTCAGCCTCAGAAGAGCATCTGCTAACCTCAGCAGTCTGACATTTAGGTCCCGATTTTAACTCCAGGTGGGTCCCCCCCCCCCCCCCCCCTCAGGCCTGAGTTAAAATTACAGTCAGGTCTCAATGATGTCATCGGACCACAACATGCATATGTAAAGCAGGACCCTGTTGGCTCCGGGCACGTGTCCTTACTGCCTGCTCAGGACAGCAGGTTCAAATTGCCGATGTTGCGATCATGGCGGCTTTCAGACAGGTAACAGTCAAGGCAATTTTAACTGCACACCCGCAGGTTTCTACTGAGTGAGTAGGGTTAAAATCGCCCAATTTGTCTCCATTTTGCACAGCAGCCATACTAGAATCATAGACCTACAGAATCTTCCAGCACAGATGGAGGACATTCGGCCCACCGTGCCCCTGCCAGCTCTTTGAAGGATCTGTCCAATTTAGTCCCATCCCATGCCCCAACTTTTTCCCCATAACCCTACAAATGAGTTCTTTTAAAATACACGCCCAATTGCCTTTTCACAGTTCCTGTGGAATCTGATTCCACCACCATTTCAGGTCGTGCATTCCAGATCGTAACCCTCTGTGTGAAAAAAATCTCCTCATTGCTCCTCTCGTTCCTTTGCCAATTAATTTAAATCTACGACCTCTGGTTGCTGCCTATTTCTCACCAACTTTCTATCTACTCTGGTCTTTCTGAGTTACATTTGGAATTAGTACCGAATGAGAGACGTTGTAGGTTCACACCCACCGGGAACTGAGCTGCAACTTCCCAACTCATATCACATTGGATTCTTACAGCCACCAGATTAATCTCACTTAGCCTGGGTTGGATTTGCTAGCCAACCCGTTTCCTCTGAAATTGTACGGCAATCAAAGTCAAATGCCTCGACCCATGTTTTCACCACCCATTAAATGGGTCCCTTATGAGTTAGAGGCAAATCCATTAGTGTCGACTTATGCCATCTTGAAACGCGTGGCTGTAATATCCGCCTGTAATACTGTTTCTTCAGTTTTGAAATGCCCAGATCATTCATGCAAGTTCTTTTCCTTTATGTTCTTTCAGCATAAGAACAAAAGCTATTGGATCTGGACGAAATGTGACATGATTTGAATCGGTCACAAACGGAACTGTAGAGCACAGGAAGACTGACAACGATTCGGAGAGAATGCCTTCAACACAGCGAAGTGTCACAAGACCTTTCACGAAGTCGGGAGGTGAAAACAAAGAACAGGATTTGGGGAAAGCGTTAGGCAGTTGAAAAGGACCTTGTGGACAAGATAGGGTTTAGGATATCTCTAAAGGTGGAGCGAAGTGAACTGTCATCGTTCAGTTTACCGAGGCGGATAAATGAGATGTCTATTTATTTCTGCGTGTTACATTAGTTGCAGAATGGACAGAGAGGCGGGGAAGTAATGCTGGAATTTAAAAGCATTTACAGAACCTTTTCACGTATGCTGCAAAGAAAAGAAATCGTCAATCAAAAGATTTACTCACCGGTTAGCTTTTCCTGTCGTTTTAATTTGATGACTTCATTGGTCCGGTGCCCAGTGGCCTCCCTAAACGAGAAGTCAACCAGGAAAAGTTTCTCCTTCAGGATCACCACTGTGTCTTTCTTCACCTTGGATTCCAGTTCAAGCCGATAGCTGGTCTCCATATCGAACGGGAAGTACTGAGAATCGTCTTCGTAGCGCCATTCAACCGCAGAAAAAACGGTTTCCATTTCCTTGAGATGCAGCTGCCTCTTGAGTGTTGACTTCAACAGGAATTGAATGAGGCGGAATGAATCCTTCACGTCTTGGGCCGCACCTTGGACCCGGATTCGGTGCACATCGCCTGTTTCGATGGTGATACGCACCGCGTACTGAGTGCTCAGTTCCAATATTTTCTGGATGTCACATGGCTGCAGGTTTGAGATTTGATCATCACAGATGAGATCGTCGGTGAAAATATCGTCGAACAGTCGCTGGAGCCTCTGGATCGCGTTCTTCACGCTGTCCCTGTCCCTTCCCATAACGTCAAACACTGCGGGCTGGAACACTCCTGAGCTCTCATACGTGTCATAGAATTGCACTGGACGCGCCTCCTTTGGCCAGAAGCTGCCCTCGAGTCCTGTGAAACGTCCAGTGACTTGCTGCAATTATCGAACGCTAACAGAGGTTCTGCTTTCTATCATAAATTCACATTCAGTACAAATGGAAACCCTTAGATTCCTACACTGACATAGGAAAACAGATATGATCGTTCGATCCCCGAGGAAACCTTCCGGTTACTTGCCGAAGTTGCCACACTTTGGGGGTAATTTTAACTTTGGGCGAGGGTGTAAAATCGGCCATGTCGAATTTGTGGTCCATTATACGCCCGCCTGATTTTCCTTTCCATTAAAGTCAATGGAAGCCAATTCGATATCATCCATTGACATCATCGCCCACAGATACAATGGCCCCCATGTGTGCAGCCAGTGAAAGTTACCCATTGATATTGGACGTTGCGGGCTCTCGCCGACCCACCCAATGTTGGTGCCTCCCACATCGGAGGGGGGCCGAGGTTAATGTTATTTTTATGGGCTGATCTTTTCTCCCGCTTTACAAGTACTGCCCGCGGAAGTGTCTTACCCATTAATCCACAGTCATCTCTGGGCCTTACCTTCAGCATCGCTAGCCTGGTGTCCGCTTTGCCGTGTCACCATTGGGCATCGCTTCTCTACCTGTGACTTAAAAGTGTCGTAAATGCTCCGCTGAAGAATAACCAGTCGGACTAGCGACAGATGAGAAAACATGTTTCCTGTCAGGGCCGCAACCACTGAATCGATCATGACGTTCGCTACCAGCTCTGCATCCACCCCGCCTCGTCCTTTCAGATTAGAACAGAAGGATAGTTTGTACCTTAAGGTAATTGAATGAAGGTGAATAGATAACAATATCACAACCCTGTCATACTCCGACATCATTAGAAAGGAACACACATCTCTCTGTGTTCTCAAGATGGAGAAGACGGGGAAAGGCCGCATTTCTTGACTATTTCTGTGTGTCTTACTGACACGTCTGATAGGACAGGTCATGGGAATGAACAGTCTTTCATACAGTGTAGGACGGGAGGGTCGGGGACCTTTCCTAAAATACAACCAGGAGCTGAATTTTCATTTGTGCCATCGGGGGACAAACAGGGCCTGAGCTGAGCGTCGAAAACAAACTGTGCGGGAGGTCTAAATCAGAACAGGGAAGACGTCTCTACCCCAAAATGACGGGAATAAGGAATAATCGCGGACTGTTTCTTTTCCCAATAAGAAGTCAACCAAACATTAATAGCTGAGCAGGTCACATGATGTCAACAGCGGCACATTTCCCATCTTTCTGCAGCTAAACAGGCACAGGTTCAACCCTTCAGCCCATCGATTCCAGTCATTAAACGCTGAAGATCTTGAAAATCTCCTTCCCAATCTGTACCGCAGTAACAGTATCAAAGTCTATCTGGTGACGACCAGACTGGTCAGAGACAAGAAAGACTGCACTAGATCACAGAAATACCCGGGATATCAAAACCTGTGTTTGGCCAAAGTAAAGAAATACATTAACTCCATATTTAAATCAACAAAAGAGGACATGGCCGTTCGTACGAACCATCACAAAGACCCCGGGGAACAATATTGTTCAAATGAAATGGTTAAGTTTTATTTATTAATGTTTAGATTGATTTATTTTATTTGTTCGTGCCCTCTTCATGTTATGGAATGATTCCCAAACACTACCCGCTCACTGGTCTGCTTCCAAACTGGCCACTCCTGTGTGAGCTTGGCCAGTGTATATGAGAAGGATATATTACTCCCGGCGCCATTGAAGTTGCTCTCTGCTGAAGTCTACAGACCTCTCGGTATCTCCCGGTAGGGGCCAGTGGATAACTGGACCACCAGCAATGCTCCTCAATTTCCAGGATTAGCTATTACCACACCCTGCACCAACTAAAACCAACTGACTGCACACTAACCAGGAGTCAGACTTCAGAATATCTTTCTGTGGCTCAGTAGCAGACCGGGGAGTGAATTCACGCTCTGACACCTGTACGGATGCCTTGTGTATTCGCCTACCTGTACCAAAGGCTGGCAAGGAAACAGATGTGTGTTGTTTCTTTTCACATCGGAGCAAGATTTCATTCACCTGGTCCCGAATGATGACTGGATCATTGTAGCAGCAGATATGTATGATCTGTTTACATCTGAGCCTTCCTGGCCCAGTTACCGCCATGTATTTACACCAAGAAGCAGCTGTGAACAGACCAAAATGCGTCAATGTCCGTTACTCTAATGCATCGTCTATATAAGAATTTTAGGAAGAGTTTTCAAGTCCAACTATGGAACTTTATTTGTGTCACACATGCAAATTCCTGTTTCATATTGAAAGAACTTTGTTATGAAGAGAAAGAAAACCAATCATTTCCTGCTGGTTTCAGATAAACTTCCCCATGGACAGAGAATGCTGTCCAATTGCCCTCATGATGTGCTTATTTACAGCAATAATGATGGAAAGGCCAGGCCACAGCTCCACCCTCGTTATTATTGTAATACGCTGCGGTAACACGGCACAATGCTTATAAACATGATATCCCCACTGGGCATCCAGTATTGTCGGATATTGTTGCAGCAGAGTTAATTCGAGTTTCACTGTTTTCATCTGGCCCAATGTATGTTCCTGCCCTCCTGAAGGTAATTCACCCTCGCAGGTTCGACTGAATTGCTTCCCTTCCTCTCGCTAGGCCAAGTAGCCAATAGTATTAGGTCACGTTTGATCATGATTGCAAATCTGTTGGGAGGGGATATCACTCCCAAACTATGCCCGATTGAATAAGATTATGGAACAGAATTCTGAGCGATTTTTACTCTAGTAGGGGTAGAGAGAGACAGAGGGAGGGCGAAGGGCGAGAGAGAATGAGAGAGACAGAGAGAGAGAGAGAGAGAGAGCAAGAGAGAGTGATTTTACCTGTCCTGACTTCCTGTTCGACTGACGGCCCTGCTCTGCTGAATATGGCTTGTGCAACGCCTAACAAAAAGGAAACATTTTTTTAATTGTAGCTTCTTTCCAAAGACGGAAATTGGCAAGATACATCATAGGGTAATATAGTTACGGGTAAATTTTTAATTAACCTAAAACAAGACTATTTTGACGTTCGATGTCATCGGGTTTGATAAGGGTTTCTGCCAGTGGCAATAATTGGAGACATCTGAAAGCTGGTGCATGGCATTGAATATTTTGCAAAGGTCGGGCGGGGGTGGGGCGGGGGCGCGGCGGTGCTCATGCTGATACACGGCGGTCAGCCAACTCACTCCAGGGCTCACTCAAGTTACTGGACCCCGATCACAGCCGAAACCCGAAATCACTTTAGATCCATTGACAGGCAGATCTTTGCCGTATGGGTCCGTGACTAGTAATCAGAGCCGGAAACCTAAAGGAGTTTTCTTCTTCTGAAGCCGAGTGGAAACCAGCTCAGTCAGCGCAAAGCGAGGCTGAACCGTGGGATCTTCCTGAGCAGCTTGGCTCAGCGCCGTACAACAAACAACCGAACCACTGGGGAAAGAGGAATCTATTTTCCAGAGGAAATACACAGCCTGAAAGGCTGGTGGAAGCAGATTCAATATTAACTTTCAAAAGGGAACTGGAGGGATACTTGAAAAGGAAACATGTGCAGGGCTCTGGGGAAAGAGCCGGGGAGTGGGGATAATTGGCAGCCCTTTCAAAGAGCCGACACAGGCATGATGGGCCGAATGGCCTCGTTCTGTGTTGTATCATTCTATGATTCTAGGTCTCTATGAGATCAGAAGAATGGTTTCAATAAACCATAACATTGTTACAGGACACTCGTGCAATTTCAACTTTTAAAATATTCCATAACAGCTATGGTTTTCGCCAAAAATATGATTTTCAGATTCAGCTTCAGAACGAGAGAACATGCAATGAATCGGATTCAACCTGACGTCGCTTTCTTGTGGAAATCAGTTGTGTTTACGATCACATCAACAGTCTCATCAGTAATATTTCCGAAAACGATTTCGAAATCCACACTGCCCACTTTCGTTGCCGTGACGTTGTTTGATGATTTCAGTGAATTATAAAACACTATATTATAATAGGAAGAAATGAAACGTTACGCCTGTCTTATTCTGCTCCCCCCGGTCTGCTGAAACACAAACAACATCTAAACACAGACAATCGCTAAAAAAATCTTTGACTCATCAGTTGAGAGATGATATAATGTGACTTCAGTGTTTACCATGTCATTCTCAACCCACACTGCTGACTCTGAACATTTAACTGAAGACACTGAGCTAGTTACTGACTGTGTCCTTTTGGGTGAGAATCGAAATGAATAATCAAAGACCATTTTGCTGGACACCATCGAGCAGGATAAGAAACAAATTAAATCGAGAGGCGTCGGTCTAATGTTCGTTTCAACAGACCGCAAATTGTAAACAGGCAGGGCTGAGGGAGGTGGGAGTTCTACAGTTTGACATGCGGAGAAAGAACGGAAGGGCAATGGAAAGAATTGCTTTGACTCTACCGGCTGCTTAATGTAATCTAGTGACCTAGAATAATAATTCGGAGAACTGGATTTTACATCCCACCATGGCAGTTTGAGAATTTTAATTATACTTCAAAACCTAAATAAACCTGGAATAAAACAGAATAAAGGAGGCTTATGACAAATGTCAGGAGCAAGATTCAGTTAACAACCAGGAAGATTATGGAAAGTACAGGAGGGAATTGAAGAAGTTAATACGGGAGACAAAGAGAGGTTATGAGAAAAGATTAGCAGACAACATTAAATTGAACACTGAAACATTTTATAAACTTATGAAGTGTAAGCGGTTAGCTGGGGAAAAAGTTGTGCCTATTAAAGATTCAAAGGGAAATCTTCATGTAGAGGCAGAGGACATGGCTAAAGTATCAAATGAGTACTTTGCATCTGTCTTCACAAAGGAAGTAGATGATGTGAAGGTTACACTAAAAGAGGAGAGGGAAGTTATGGATAGGATAGTAATAGATAGAGAAGACTTACTAAAAAGATTAGCTTACTGAAAGTTGGTGAGTCACCTGGTCCAGATGGAATGCATCCGAGGTTACTGAAAGAAGAAAAAGTAAAAATAGCAAAGGCATTGGTCACAATCGTTCATTCCTCATTGGATACGGGAGTAGTGCCAGAGGACTGGAGGGTTGCTAATGTTATACCACTATTCAAGAAAGGAGAGAGGGATAAACCAGGAAACTACAGGCCAGCCAGCCCAACATCGATGGTGGGGAAGTTGTTGGAAACCATTATCAGGGACAAAATAAACTTTAATTTGGAAAGGCATGAGTTAATCAAGGAGAGCCAGCATGGATTTGTTAAAGGCAAATCGTGTCTGACTAACTTGGTTGAATTCTTTGATGAGGCATCAGAGAAGGTTGAACAAGGTAGTGTAGTTGATGTTGTATATATAGACTTTCAGAAGGCAATCAACAAAGTGCCACACAGGAGGCTTATTAAGAAGATGGAAGCCCATGGAATTAAGGGGAAAGTGGCGGTATGGATACGGAATTGGGCCAGTGAGTGGAAGCAAAGGGTGGCGGTGGATGGATGTTTTTCAGACAGAGTGGAGGTTTGCAGTGCTGTTCCCCAAGGGTCAGTTTTGTGTCCATTACTCTTTGCATTTTTTATAAACGACCTAGACTCTGGTGTAGCATTATAAAGTTTGCAGATGATACGAAACTTTGCAACGTAGTGGACAGTGATGAGGATAGTTATAGACTTCAGGATGACAGACAGGATGGTGAAATGGGCAGAAGCTTGGCCGATGGAGCTCAATGCGGAGAAGTGTGAAGTGATGCACTTTGGGAGGTCTAATATGGAAAGACAGTAGACTGTAAATGGCATGATTTTGAAAGGTGTAGATGAGCAGAGAGACCTTGGTGTCCATTTACACAAATCCTTAAAGGTGGCAGGGCAAGTTGATAAGGTGGTTAAAAAAACTCATGAGTTACTTGGGTTTATAAACAGAGGAATAGAATATAAAAGCAAAGAGATGATGCTGGAACTTCATCAATCACAGGTTAGGCCTCAGCTGGAGTGTTGTGGACAATTCTGGGCCCCACACTTGAGGAAAGGTGTAAAGGCCTTAGAAAGGGTCCAGAGGAGGTTTACCAGGATGTTACCAGGGATGAGGGACTTCAGTTATGAGGAGAGGTTGGGAAAGTTAGGACTGTCCTCCTTGGAACAGAGAAGGTTCAGAGGTGACTTAATAGAGGTTTTCAAGGTGATGAGAGATTTTGATAGAATAAATAGGGAAAGAAACATTCCCTCTGGTGAGTGGGTCAATAACTAGAGGTCAAAGATTCAAAAATATTGTCAAAAGATCTGGAGGAGAGATGAGGAGAAATGTTTCCACTCAGAGAGTTGTGGGGATCTGGAACGCTCGACCTGAAAAGATGGTGGAAGCTGATTCCGTTAATAATTGTAAAGCAGAGTTGGACGGGAACTTGAGCAACTGACAGGGTTACGGACAGAAAGTGAGGATGTGGGACTAAACACGACGACTCTTTCAAAGAGCCGGCACAGGCACGACGGGCCGAATGGCCTCCTTCTGTGCTGTAAGTTTCTATGACTATGATTCTTTGAAAAAGCTGGTATCGGTAAAGGTGAGAATGAAGCTGTCAGATTGTCATAAAAACCCAACTGGTTCACGAATGCCCTATAGAGAAGGAAACCTGCCGTCCTTATCCGGTCTGGCCTATATGTGACTCCAGTCCCCCACCAGCGTGGTTGACTCTTAACTGCCCTCTTTAGCAAGCCACTTTGTTGTATCAATGGTTCAAAAAGGCCTATCACCGCCTTTTCAGGGCAACTGGACACAGGTAATAAATGCCGGCCTTTCCAGTGTCGCCCACATCCCAAGGGTAGATGAAAATATTCACTCATGTGTAAAGAATCGCCTGTGCAGCGGGCGTAGAATAAAATCGGACAGGGAGGATTATTTGCACGGAAGACGACCAGGTTTCCTTTCATTTAAACAAATGACCCCATCCTCGATCCCAAGTTAGCGCATCGCTTGCTCCTGGAGAACACGTTGTCCTGCTCGCTACACAGTCTATCTTCAGCCATCCTGCCCACACTACTCATCTCTTCCACTGACACGCCTCAACTCTGCTACAGGATCAGCAATTACTGTCCCTGTCCTCATAGGTCCGCAGAGTGTTTGCACAATGGCCAACAAGGCTTTCACGGCCACATTGCAGATAATTCCATTCCGGCCACTGGCAACAACAGGGCTCCTGGACAGCGTCTCCCTTCCCCCACAGAGGATATCCCCTCTCCCAGCTACACATTCTCCCAACAGTACAACCAAATGCCACAACGGCTAAGTCACCATCAGCTCTCACTTTGGCCTATTGCTTTACTCATTCAGTATTTTTTGCTCCTTAAAATACCTCATTCTTTTCCTCCTTTATGCCTCCCTTTTAAAACCTTCGCCCTTTACCTGCCCCTTAGCCCTTGGTGGACTTTGTTACTGAGATATCCTATTCATCCTCGGTTATTATAACCTGCCTCTGAACTCTCTCGTCCAATCTACTGCATGAACACAAATGCTTTTCTTTCTTGCTTTCTTTCACTTCAGCATCCTTATTTCTTCCCTCAATATTTACCTTAAGATAAACTCCTCACACAGGTCCTTCGTTACCTCTTAGATGACGTCATATCTGGTGCCTCTTTGCGCTGGGGATCTCGCTCGATATAAGACAATTTATCAGCACTTCCTGACCCACCACTTCCCCTATCCCGTTGCAATCACACTGTTCACATAATCATCTCATGGCAAAACTCCCCAAAAGGCACCTCAGGAAGTAACAACTTCCCAAACGCTTCGCCTTATCCATGGCAACATCTAGGCCGCTGACGAACTGCTACCTTCCCTCGCCTCGGTCTTGCGTTCCCCCGTTTTGTGCTGTTTAATCGCGATCAACCTCTAAAATTTCCCCTCAATATTCAATTTAGTCTCAATATTCACTAGCTCCAAGCAGAGGGCTTGGTCATCGAATCCATCTGGCACACAATTGGACTATTCCTCATTTGCTGGACCTGAAATGACTGCACTAATTACTGCTGGGCTGTTCTCTGCCCAACGAAACGCCGAACTACTGGAAACGATTCGAACGATGAAAGCCTGGAAGCTTACAGCACAAAAGGGACCATTTTCTCCTGACCTTATGCTGGAGGGCCAGGACTTCCTCCGGCTCCTTTTTCATGACACCAATCTGCCCAATTAAATTCCGCATCATTCAGGTACCTTTCTTCCACATCCCATTAATTGATATCGTCCGTTCTTTCTTAAAATGAGACGCCCATCTAAACAGAAACTCCATGTAATGTGGTGCCCATCTATACAGAAACTCCATGTAGTGCTTGGCCCATCTATACAGAAACTCCTTGTAATGTGGTGCCCATCTATACAGAAACTCCATGTAGTGCTTGGCCCATCTATACAGAAACTCCTTGTAGTGCTGTGCCCATCTATACAGAAACTCCTTGTAGTGCGGTGCCCATCTATACAGAAACTCCTTGTAGTGCTGTGCCCATCTATACAGAAACTCCTTGTAGTGCGGTGCCCATCTATACAGAAACTCCTTGTAGTGCGGTGTCCATCTATACAGAAACTCCTTGTAGTGTGGTGCCCATCTATACAGAAACTCCTTGTAGTGTGGTGCCCATCTATACAGAAACTCCTTGTAATGTGGTGCCCATCAATACAGAAACTCCTTGTAATGTGGTGCCCATCTATACAGAAACTCCTTGTAATGTTGTGCTCATCTATACAGAAACTCCTTGTAGTGTGGTGCCCATCTATACAGAAACTCCTTGTAATGTGGTGCCCATCTATACAGAAACTCCTTGTAGTGCGGTGTCCATCTATACAGAAACTCCTTGTAGTGTGGTGCCCATCTATACAGAAACTCCTTGTAGTGTGGTGCCGATCTATACAGAAACTCCTTGTAATGTGGTGCCCATCTATACAGAAACTACTTGTAATGTGGAGCCAATCTATACAGAAACCCCTTGTAATGCGGAGCACATCTATACAGAAACTCCTTGTAATGTGGAGCACATCTATACAGAAACTCCTTGTAATGTGGAGCACATCTATACAGAAACTCCTTGTAGTGCGGTGCCCATCTATACAGAAACTCCTTGTAATGTGGTGCCCATCTATACAGAAACTCCTTGTAGTGCGGTGCCCATCTATACAGAAACTCCTTGTAGTGCGGTGCCCATCTATACAGAAACTCCTTGTAATGTGGTGCCCATCTATACAGAAACTCCTTGTAATGTGGTGCCCATCTATACAGAAACTCCTTGTAATGTGGTGCCCATCTATACAGAAACTCCTTGTAGTGTGGTGCCCATCTATACAGAAACTCCTTGTAATGTGGTGCCCATCTATACAGAAACTCCTTGTAATGTGGTGCCCATCTATACAGAAACTCCTTGTAGTGTGGTGCCCATCTATACAGAAACTCCTTGTAATGTGGTGCCCATCTATACAGAAACTCCTTGTAGTGTGGTGCCCATCTATACAGAAACTCCTTGTAATGTGGTGCCCATCTATACAGAAACTCCTTGTAGTGTGGTGCCCATCTATACAGAAACTCCTTGTAATGTGGTGCCCATCTATACAGAAACTCCTTGTAGTGCGGTGCCCATCTATACAGAAACTCCTTGTAGTGTGGTGCCCATCTATACAGAAACTCCTTGTAATGTGGTGCCCATCTATACAGAAACTCCTTGTAGTGCTGTGCCCATCTATACAGAAACTCCTTGTAATGTGGTGCCCATCTATACAGAAACTCCTTGTAATGTGGTGCCCATCTATACAGAAACTCCTTGTAGTGTGGTGCCCATCTATACAGAAACTCCTTGTAATGTGGTGCCCATCTATACAGAAACTCCTTGTAATGTGGTGCCCATCTATACAGAAACTCCTTGTAATGTGGTGCCCATCTATACAGAAACTCCTTGTAATGTGGTGCCCATCTATACAGAAACTCCTTGTAATGTGGTGCCCATCTATACAGAAACTCCTTGTAATGTGGTGCCCATCTATACAGAAACTCCTTGTAATGTGGTGCCCATCTATACAGAAACTCCTTGTAATGTGGTGCCCATCTATACAGAAACTCCTTGTAATGTGGTGCCCATCTATACAGAAACTCCTTGTAATGTGGTGCCCATCTATACAGAAACTCCTTGTAATGTGGTGCCCATCTATACAGAAACTCCTTGTAATGTGGTGCCCATCTATACAGAAACTCCTTGTAATGTGGTGCCCATCTATACAGAAACTCCTTGTAATGTGGTGCCCATCTATACAGAAACTCCTTGTAATGTGGTGCCCATCTATACAGAAACTCCTTGTAATGTGGTGCCCATCTATACAGAAACTCCTTGTAATGTGGTGCCCATCTATACAGAAACTCCTTGTAATGTGGTGCCCATCTATACAGAAACTCCTTGTAATGTGGTGCCCATCTATACAGAAACTCCTTGTAATGTGGTGCCCATCTATACAGAAACTCCTTGTAATGTGGTGCCCATCTATACAGAAACTCCTTGTAATGTGGTGCCCATCTATACAGAAACTCCTTGTAATGTGGTGCCCATCTATACAGAAACTCCTTGTAATGTGGTGCCCATCTATACAGAAACTCCTTGTAATGTGGTGCCCATCTATACAGAAACTCCTTGTAATGTGGTGCCCATCTATACAGAAACTCCTTGTAATGTGGTGCCCATCTATACAGAAACTCCTTGTAATGTGGTGCCCATCTATACAGAAACTCCTTGTAATGTGGTGCCCATCTATACAGAAACTCCTTGTAATGTGGTGCCCATCTATACAGAAACTCCTTGTAATGTGGTGCCCATCTATACAGAAACTCCTTGTAATGTGGTGCCCATCTATACAGAAACTCCTTGTAATGTGGTGCCCATCTATACAGAAACTCCTTGTAATGTGGTGCCCATCTATACAGAAACTCCTTGTAATGTGGTGCCCATCTATACAGAAACTCCTTGTAATGTGGTGCCCATCTATACAGAAACTCCTTGTAATGTGGTGCCCATCTATACAGAAACTCCTTGTAATGTGGTGCCCATCTATACAGAAACTCCTTGTAATGTGGTGCCCATCTATACAGAAACTCCTTGTAATGTGGTGCCCATCTATACAGAAACTCCTTGTAATGTGGTGCCCATCTATACAGAAACTCCTTGTAATGTGGTGCCCATCTATACAGAAACTCCTTGTAATGTGGTGCCCATCTATACAGAAACTCCTTGTAATGTGGTGCCCATCTATACAGAAACTCCTTGTAATGTGGTGCCCATCTATACAGAAACTCCTTGTAATGTGGTGCCCATCTATACAGAAACTCCTTGTAATGTGGTGCCCATCTATACAGAAACTCCTTGTAATGTGGTGCCCATCTATACAGAAACTCCTTGTAATGTGGTGCCCATCTATACAGAAACTCCTTGTAATGTGGTGCCCATCTATACAGAAACTCCTTGTAATGTGGTGCCCATCTATACAGAAACTCCTTGTAATGTGGTGCCCATCTATACAGAAACTCCTTGTAATGTGGTGCCCATCTATACAGAAACTCCTTGTAATGTGGTGCCCATCTATACAGAAACTCCTTGTAATGTGGTGCCCATCTATACAGAAACTCCTTGTAATGTGGTGCCCATCTATACAGAAACTCCTTGTAGTGTGGTGCCCATCTATACAGAAACTCCTTGTAATGTGGTGCCCATCTATACAGAAACTCCTTGTAATGTGGTGCCCATCTATACAGAAACTCCTTGTAATGTGGTGCCCATCTATACAGAAACTCCTTGTAATGTGGTGCCCATCTATACAGAAACTCCTTGTAATGTGGTGCCCATCTATACAGAAACTCCTTGTAATGTGGTGCCCATCTATACAGAAACTCCTTGTAATGTGGTGCCCATCTATACAGAAACTCCTTGTAATGTGGTGCCCATCTATACAGAAACTCCTTGTAATGTGGTGCCCATCTATACAGAAACTCCTTGTAATGTGGTGCCCATCTATACAGAAACTCCTTGTAATGTGGTGCCCATCTATACAGAAACTCCTTGTAATGTGGTGCCCATCTATACAGAAACTCCTTGTAATGTGGTGCCCATCTATACAGAAACTCCTTGTAATGTGGTGCCCATCTATACAGAAACTCCTTGTAATGTGGTGCCCATCTATACAGAAACTCCTTGTAATGTGGTGCCCATCTATACAGAAACTCCTTGTAATGTGGTGCCCATCTATACAGAAACTCCTTGTAATGTGGTGCCCATCTATACAGAAACTCCTTGTAATGTGGTGCCCATCTATACAGAAACTCCTTGTAATGTGGTGCCCATCTATACAGAAACTCCTTGTAATGTGGTGCCCATCTATACAGAAACTCCTTGTAATGTGGTGCCCATCTATACAGAAACTCCTTGTAATGTGGTGCCCATCTATACAGAAACTCCTTGTAATGTGGTGCCCATCTATACAGAAACTCCTTGTAATGTGGTGCCCATCTATACAGAAACTCCTTGTAATGTGGTGCCCATCTATACAGAAACTCCTTGTAATGTGGTGCCCATCTATACAGAAACTCCTTGTAATGTGGTGCCCATCTATACAGAAACTCCTTGTAATGTGGTGCCCATCTATACAGAAACTCCTTGTAATGTGGTGCCCATCTATACAGAAACTCCTTGTAATGTGGTGCCCATCTATACAGAAACTCCTTGTAATGTGGTGCCCATCTATACAGAAACTCCTTGTAATGTGGTGCCCATCTATACAGAAACTCCTTGTAATGTGGTGCCCATCTATACAGAAACTCCTTGTAATGTGGTGCCCATCTATACAGAAACTCCTTGTAATGTGGTGCCCATCTATACAGAAACTCCTTGTAATGTGGTGCCCATCTATACAGAAACTCCTTGTAATGTGGTGCCCATCTATACAGAAACTCCTTGTAATGTGGTGCCCATCTATACAGAAACTCCTTGTAATGTGGTGCCCATCTATACAGAAACTCCTTGTAATGTGGTGCCCATCTATACAGAAACTCCTTGTAATGTGGTGCCCATCTATACAGAAACTCCTTGTAATGTGGTGCCCATCTATACAGAAACTCCTTGTAATGTGGTGCCCATCTATACAGAAACTCCTTGTAATGTGGTGCCCATCTATACAGAAACTCCTTGTAATGTGGTGCCCATCTATACAGAAACTCCTTGTAATGTGGTGCCCATCTATACAGAAACTCCTTGTAATGTGGTGCCCATCTATACAGAAACTCCTTGTAATGTGGTGCCCATCTATACAGAAACTCCTTGTAATGTGGTGCCCATCTATACAGAAACTCCTTGTAATGTGGTGCCCATCTATACAGAAACTCCTTGTAATGTGGTGCCCATCTATACAGAAACTCCTTGTAATGTGGTGCCCATCTATACAGAAACTCCTTGTAATGTGGTGCCCATCTATACAGAAACTCCTTGTAATGTGGTGCCCATCTATACAGAAACTCCTTGTAATGTGGTGCCCATCTATACAGAAACTCCTTGTAATGTGGTGCCCATCTATACAGAAACTCCTTGTAATGTGGTGCCCATCTATACAGAAACTCCTTGTAATGTGGTGCCCATCTATACAGAAACTCCTTGTAATGTGGTGCCCATCTATACAGAAACTCCTTGTAATGTGGTGCCCATCTATACAGAAACTCCTTGTAATGTGGTGCCCATCTATACAGAAACTCCTTGTAATGTGGTGCCCATCTATACAGAAACTCCTTGTAATGTGGTGCCCATCTATACAGAAACTCCTTGTAATGTGGTGCCCATCTATACAGAAACTCCTTGTAATGTGGTGCCCATCTATACAGAAACTCCTTGTAATGTGGTGCCCATCTATACAGAAACTCCTTGTAATGTGGTGCCCATCTATACAGAAACTCCTTGTAATGTGGTGCCCATCTATACAGAAACTCCTTGTAATGTGGTGCCCATCTATACAGAAACTCCTTGTAATGTGGTGCCCATCTATACAGAAACTCCTTGTAATGTGGTGCCCATCTATACAGAAACTCCTTGTAATGTGGTGCCCATCTATACAGAAACTCCTTGTAATGTGGTGCCCATCTATACAGAAACTCCTTGTAATGTGGTGCCCATCTATACAGAAACTCCTTGTAATGTGGTGCCCATCTATACAGAAACTCCTTGTAATGTGGTGCCCATCTATACAGAAACTCCTTGTAATGTGGTGCCCATCTATACAGAAACTCCTTGTAATGTGGTGCCCATCTATACAGAAACTCCTTGTAATGTGGTGCCCATCTATACAGAAACTCCTTGTAATGTGGTGCCCATCTATACAGAAACTCCTTGTAATGTGGTGCCCATCTATACAGAAACTCCTTGTAATGTGGTGCCCATCTATACAGAAACTCCTTGTAATGTGGTGCCCATCTATACAGAAACTCCTTGTAATGTGGTGCCCATCTATACAGAAACTCCTTGTAATGTGGTGCCCATCTATACAGAAACTCCTTGTAATGTGGTGCCCATCTATACAGAAACTCCTTGTAATGTGGTGCCCATCTATACAGAAACTCCTTGTAGTGCGGTGCCCATCTATACAGAAACTCCTTGTAATGTGGTGCCCATCTATACAGAAACTCCTTGTAATGTGGTGCCCATCTATACAGAAACTCCTTGTAATGTGGTGCCCATCTATACAGAAACTCCTTGTAGTGTGGTGCCCATCTATACAGAAACTCCTTGTAATGTGGTGCCCATCTATACAGAAACTCCTTGTAATGTGGTGCCCATCTATACAGAAACTCCTTGTAGTGTGGTGCCCATCTATACAGAAACTCCTTGTAATGTGGTGCCCATCTATACAGAAACTCCTTGTAGTGTGGTGCCCATCTATACAGAAACTCCTTGTAATGTGGTGCCCATCTATACAGAAACTCCTTGTAATGTGGTGCCCATCTATACAGAAACTCCTTGTAATGTGGTGCCCATCTATACAGAAACTCCTTGTAATGTGGTGCCCATCTATACAGAAACTCCTTGTAATGTGGTGCCCATCTATACAGAAACTCCTTGTAATGTGGTGCCCATCTATACAGAAACTCCTTGTAATGTGGTGCCCATCTATACAGAAACTCCTTGTAATGTGGTGCCCATCTATACAGAAACTCCTTGTAATGTGGTGCCCATCTATACAGAAACTCCTTGTAATGTGGTGCCCATCTATACAGAAACTCCTTGTAATGTGGTGCCCATCTATACAGAAACTCCTTGTAATGTGGTGCCCATCTATACAGAAACTCCTTGTAATGTGGTGCCCATCTATACAGAAACTCCTTGTAATGTGGTGCCCATCTATACAGAAACTCCTTGTAATGTGGTGCCCATCTATACAGAAACTCCTTGTAATGTGGTGCCCATCTATACAGAAACTCCTTGTATGTGGTGCCCATCTATACAGAAACTCCTTGTAATGTCGGTGCCCATCTATACAGAAACTCCTTGTAATGTGGTGCCCATCTATACAGAAACTCCTTGTAATGTGGTGCCCATCTATACAGAAACTCCTTGTAATGTGGTGCCCATCTATACAGAAACTCCTTGTAAGTGGTGCCCATCTATACAGAAACTCCTTGTAATGTGGTGCCCATCTATACAGAAACTCCTTGTAATGTGGTGCCCATCTATACAGAAACTCCTTGTATGTGGTGCCCATCTATACAGAAACTCCTTGTAATGTGGTGCCCATCTATACAGAAACTCCTTGTAATGTGGTGCCCATCTATACAGAAACTCCTTGTAATGTGGTGCCCATCTATACAGAAACTCCTTGTAATGTGGTGCCCATCTATACAGAAACTCCTTGTAATGTGGTGCCCATCTATACAGAAACTCCTTGTAATGTGGTGCCCATCTATACAGAAACTCCTTGTAATGTGGTGCCCATCTATACAGAAACTCCTTGTAATGTGGTGCCCATCTATACAGAAACTCCTTGTAATGTGGTGCCCATCTATACAGAAACTCCTTGTAATGTGGTGCCCATCTATACAGAAACTCCTTGTAATGTGGTGCCCATCTATACAGAAACTCCTTGTAATGTGGTGCCCATCTATACAGAAACTCCTTGTAATGTGGTGCCCATCTATACAGAAACTCCTTGTAATGTGGTGCCCATCTATACAGAAACTCCTTGTAATGTGGTGCCCATCTATACAGAAACTCCTTGTAATGTGGTGCCCATCTATACAGAAACTCCTTGTAATGTGGTGCCCATCTATACAGAAACTCCTTGTAATGTGGTGCCCATCTATACAGAAACTCCTTGTAATGTGGTGCCCATCTATACAGAAACTCCTTGTATGTGGTGCCCATCTATACAGAAACTCCTTGTAATGTGGTGCCCATCTATACAGAAACTCCTTGTAATGTGGTGCCCATCTATACAGAAACTCCTTGTAATGTGGTGCCCATCTATACAGAAACTCCTTGTAATGTGGTGCCCATCTATACAGAAACTCCTTGTAATGTGGTGCCCATCTATACAGAAACTCCTTGTAATGTGGTGCCCATCTATACAGAAACTCCTTGTATGTGCGTGCCATCTATACAGAAACTCCTTGTAATGTGGTGCCCATCTATACAGAAACTCCTTGTAATGTGGTGCCCATCTATACAGAAACTCCTTGTAATGTGGTGCCCATCTATACAGAAACTCCTTGTAATGTGGTGCCCATCTATACAGAAACTCCTTGTAATGTGGTGCCCATCTATACAGAAACTCCTTGTAATGTGGTGCCCATCTATACAGAAACTCCTTGTAATGTGGTGCCCATCTATACAGAAACTCCTTGTAATGTGGTGCCCATCTATACAGAAACTCCTTGTAATGTGGTGCCCATCTATACAGAAACTCCTTGTAATGTGGTGCCCATCTATACAGAAACTCCTTGTAATGTGGTGCCCATCTATACAGAAACTCCTTGTAATGTGGTGCCCATCTATACAGAAACTCCTTGTAATGTGGTGCCCATCTATACAGAAACTCCTTGTAATGTGGTGCCCATCTATACAGAAACTCCTTGTAATGTGGTGCCCATCTATACAGAAACTCCTTGTAATGTGGTGCCCATCTATACAGAAACTCCTTGTAATGTGGTGCCCATCTATACAGAAACTCCTTGTAATGTGGTGCCCATCTATACAGAAACTCCTTGTAATGTGGTGCCCATCTATACAGAAACTCCTTGTAATGTGGTGCCCATCTATACAGAAACTCCTTGTAATGTGGTGCCCATCTATACAGAAACTCCTTGTAATGTGGTGCCCATCTATACAGAAACTCCTTGTAATGTGGTGCCCATCTATACAGAAACTCCTTGTAATGTGGTGCCCATCTATACAGAAACTCCTTGTAATGTGGTGCCCATCTATACAGAAACTCCTTGTAATGTGGTGCCCATCTATACAGAAACTCCTTGTAATGTGGTGCCCATCTATACAGAAACTCCTTGTAATGTGGTGCCCATCTATACAGAAACTCCTTGTAATGTGGTGCCCATCTATACAGAAACTCCTTGTAATGTGGTGCCCATCTATACAGAAACTCCTTGTAATGTGGTGCCCATCTATACAGAAACTCCTTGTAATGTGGTGCCCATCTATACAGAAACTCCTTGTAATGTGGTGCCCATCTATACAGAAACTCCTTGTAATGTGGTGCCCATCTATACAGAAACTCCTTGTAATGTGGTGCCCATCTATACAGAAACTCCTTGTAATGTGGTGCCCATCTATACAGAAACTCCTTGTAATGTGGTGCCCATCTATACAGAAACTCCTTGTAATGTGGTGCCCATCTATACAGAAACTCCTTGTAATGTGGTGCCCATCTATACAGAAACTCCTTGTAATGTGGTGCCCATCTATACAGAAACTCCTTGTAATGTGGTGCCCATCTATACAGAAACTCCTTGTAATGTGGTGCCCATCTATACAGAAACTCCTTGTAATGTGGTGCCCATCTATACAGAAACTCCTTGTAATGTGGTGCCCATCTATACAGAAACTCCTTGTAATGTGGTGCCCATCTATACAGAAACTCCTTGTAATGTGGTGCCCATCTATACAGAAACTCCTTGTAATGTGGTGCCCATCTATACAGAAACTCCTTGTAATGTGGTGCCCATCTATACAGAAACTCCTTGTAATGTGGTGCCCATCTATACAGAAACTCCTTGTAATGTGGTGCCCATCTATACAGAAACTCCTTGTAATGTGGTGCCCATCTATACAGAAACTCCTTGTAATGTGGTGCCCATCTATACAGAAACTCCTTGTAATGTGGTGCCCATCTATACAGAAACTCCTTGTAATGTGGTGCCCATCTATACAGAAACTCCTTGTAATGTGGTGCCCATCTATACAGAAACTCCTTGTAATGTGGTGCCCATCTATACAGAAACTCCTTGTAATGTGGTGCCCATCTATACAGAAACTCCTTGTAATGTGGTGCCCATCTATACAGAAACTCCTTGTAATGTGGTGCCCATCTATACAGAAACTCCTTGTAATGTGGTGCCCATCTATACAGAAACTCCTTGTAATGTGGTGCCCATCTATACAGAAACTCCTTGTAATGTGGTGCCCATCTATACAGAAACTCCTTGTAATGTGGTGCCCATCTATACAGAAACTCCTTGTAATGTGGTGCCCATCTATACAGAAACTCCTTGTAATGTGGTGCCCATCTATACAGAAACTCCTTGTAATGTGGTGCCCATCTATACAGAAACTCCTTGTAATGTGGTGCCCATCTATACAGAAACTCCTTGTAATGTGGTGCCCATCTATACAGAAACTCCTTGTAATGTGGTGCCCATCTATACAGAAACTCCTTGTAATGTGGTGCCCATCTATACAGAAACTCCTTGTAATGTGGTGCCCATCTATACAGAAACTCCTTGTAATGTGGTGCCCATCTATACAGAAACTCCTTGTAATGTGGTGCCCATCTATACAGAAACTCCTTGTAATGTGGTGCCCATCTATACAGAAACTCCTTGTAATGTGGTGCCCATCTATACAGAAACTCCTTGTAATGTGGTGCCCATCTATACAGAAACTCCTTGTAATGTGGTGCCCATCTATACAGAAACTCCTTGTAATGTGGTGCCCATCTATACAGAAACTCCTTGTAATGTGGTGCCCATCTATACAGAAACTCCTTGTAATGTGGTGCCCATCTATACAGAAACTCCTTGTAATGTGGTGCCCATCTATACAGAAACTCCTTGTAATGTGGTGCCCATCTATACAGAAACTCCTTGTAATGTGGTGCCCATCTATACAGAAACTCCTTGTAATGTGGTGCCCATCTATACAGAAACTCCTTGTAATGTGGTGCCCATCTATACAGAAACTCCTTGTAATGTGGTGCCCATCTATACAGAAACTCCTTGTAATGTGGTGCCCATCTATACAGAAACTCCTTGTAATGTGGTGCCCATCTATACAGAAACTCCTTGTAATGTGGTGCCCATCTATACAGAAACTCCTTGTAATGTGGTGCCCATCTATACAGAAACTCCTTGTAATGTGGTGCCCATCTATACAGAAACTCCTTGTAATGTGGTGCCCATCTATACAGAAACTCCTTGTAATGTGGTGCCCATCTATACAGAAACTCCTTGTAATGTGGTGCCCATCTATACAGAAACTCCTTGTAATGTGGTGCCCATCTATACAGAAACTCCTTGTAATGTGGTGCCCATCTATACAGAAACTCCTTGTAATGTGGTGCCCATCTATACAGAAACTCCTTGTAATGTGGTGCCCATCTATACAGAAACTCCTTGTAATGTGGTGCCCATCTATACAGAAACTCCTTGTAATGTGGTGCCCATCTATACAGAAACTCCTTGTAATGTGGTGCCCATCTATACAGAAACTCCTTGTAATGTGGTGCCCATCTATACAGAAACTCCTTGTAATGTGGTGCCCATCTATACAGAAACTCCTTGTAATGTGGTGCCCATCTATACAGAAACTCCTTGTAATGTGGTGCCCATCTATACAGAAACTCCTTGTAATGTGGTGCCCATCTATACAGAAACTCCTTGTAATGTGGTGCCCATCTATACAGAAACTCCTTGTAATGTGGTGCCCATCTATACAGAAACTCCTTGTAATGTGGTGCCCATCTATACAGAAACTCCTTGTAATGTGGTGCCCATCTATACAGAAACTCCTTGTAATGTGGTGCCCATCTATACAGAAACTCCTTGTAATGTGGTGCCCATCTATACAGAAACTCCTTGTAATGTGGTGCCCATCTATACAGAAACTCCTTGTAATGTGGTGCCCATCTATACAGAAACTCCTTGTAATGTGGTGCCCATCTATACAGAAACTCCTTGTAATGTGGTGCCCATCTATACAGAAACTCCTTGTAATGTGGTGCCCATCTATACAGAAACTCCTTGTAATGTGGTGCCCATCTATACAGAAACTCCTTGTAATGTGGTGCCCATCTATACAGAAACTCCTTGTAATGTGGTGCCCATCTATACAGAAACTCCTTGTAATGTGGTGCCCATCTATACAGAAACTCCTTGTAATGTGGTGCCCATCTATACAGAAACTCCTTGTAATGTGGTGCCCATCTATACAGAAACTCCTTGTAATGTGGTGCCCATCTATACAGAAACTCCTTGTAATGTGGTGCCCATCTATACAGAAACTCCTTGTAATGTGGTGCCCATCTATACAGAAACTCCTTGTAATGTGGTGCCCATCTATACAGAAACTCCTTGTAATGTGGTGCCCATCTATACAGAAACTCCTTGTAATGTGGTGCCCATCTATACAGAAACTCCTTGTAATGTGGTGCCCATCTATACAGAAACTCCTTGTAATGTGGTGCCCATCTATACAGAAACTCCTTGTAATGTGGTGCCCATCTATACAGAAACTCCTTGTAATGTGGTGCCCATCTATACAGAAACTCCTTGTAATGTGGTGCCCATCTATACAGAAACTCCTTGTAATGTGGTGCCCATCTATACAGAAACTCCTTGTAATGTGGTGCCCATCTATACAGAAACTCCTTGTAATGTGGTGCCCATCTATACAGAAACTCCTTGTAATGTGGTGCCCATCTATACAGAAACTCCTTGTAATGTGGTGCCCATCTATACAGAAACTCCTTGTAATGTGGTGCCCATCTATACAGAAACTCCTTGTAATGTGGTGCCCATCTATACAGAAACTCCTTGTAATGTGGTGCCCATCTATACAGAAACTCCTTGTAATGTGGTGCCCATCTATACAGAAACTCCTTGTAATGTGGTGCCCATCTATACAGAAACTCCTTGTAATGTGGTGCCCATCTATACAGAAACTCCTTGTAATGTGGTGCCCATCTATACAGAAACTCCTTGTAATGTGGTGCCCATCTATACAGAAACTCCTTGTAATGTGGTGCCCATCTATACAGAAACTCCTTGTAATGTGGTGCCCATCTATACAGAAACTCCTTGTAATGTGGTGCCCATCTATACAGAAACTCCTTGTAATGTGGTGCCCATCTATACAGAAACTCCTTGTAATGTGGTGCCCATCTATACAGAAACTCCTTGTAATGTGGTGCCCATCTATACAGAAACTCCTTGTAATGTGGTGCCCATCTATACAGAAACTCCTTGTAATGTGGTGCCCATCTATACAGAAACTCCTTGTAATGTGGTGCCCATCTATACAGAAACTCCTTGTAATGTGGTGCCCATCTATACAGAAACTCCTTGTAATGTGGTGCCCATCTATACAGAAACTCCTTGTAATGTGGTGCCCATCTATACAGAAACTCCTTGTAATGTGGTGCCCATCTATACAGAAACTCCTTGTAATGTGGTGCCCATCTATACAGAAACTCCTTGTAATGTGGTGCCCATCTATACAGAAACTCCTTGTAATGTGGTGCCCATCTATACAGAAACTCCTTGTAATGTGGTGCCCATCTATACAGAAACTCCTTGTAATGTGGTGCCCATCTATACAGAAACTCCTTGTAATGTGGTGCCCATCTATACAGAAACTCCTTGTAATGTGGTGCCCATCTATACAGAAACTCCTTGTAATGTGGTGCCCATCTATACAGAAACTCCTTGTAATGTGGTGCCCATCTATACAGAAACTCCTTGTAATGTGGTGCCCATCTATACAGAAACTCCTTGTAATGTGGTGCCCATCTATACAGAAACTCCTTGTAATGTGGTGCCCATCTATACAGAAACTCCTTGTAATGTGGTGCCCATCTATACAGAAACTCCTTGTAATGTGGTGCCCATCTATACAGAAACTCCTTGTAATGTGGTGCCCATCTATACAGAAACTCCTTGTAATGTGGTGCCCATCTATACAGAAACTCCTTGTAATGTGGTGCCCATCTATACAGAAACTCCTTGTAATGTGGTGCCCATCTATACAGAAACTCCTTGTAATGTGGTGCCCATCTATACAGAAACTCCTTGTAATGTGGTGCCCATCTATACAGAAACTCCTTGTAATGTGGTGCCCATCTATACAGAAACTCCTTGTAATGTGGTGCCCATCTATACAGAAACTCCTTGTAATGTGGTGCCCATCTATACAGAAACTCCTTGTAATGTGGTGCCCATCTATACAGAAACTCCTTGTAATGTGGTGCCCATCTATACAGAAACTCCTTGTAATGTGGTGCCCATCTATACAGAAACTCCTTGTAATGTGGTGCCCATCTATACAGAAACTCCTTGTAATGTGGTGCCCATCTATACAGAAACTCCTTGTAATGTGGTGCCCATCTATACAGAAACTCCTTGTAATGTGGTGCCCATCTATACAGAAACTCCTTGTAATGTGGTGCCCATCTATACAGAAACTCCTTGTAATGTGGTGCCCATCTATACAGAAACTCCTTGTAATGTGGTGCCCATCTATACAGAAACTCCTTGTAATGTGGTGCCCATCTATACAGAAACTCCTTGTAATGTGGTGCCCATCTATACAGAAACTCCTTGTAATGTGGTGCCCATCTATACAGAAACTCCTTGTAATGTGGTGCCCATCTATACAGAAACTCCTTGTAATGTGGTGCCCATCTATACAGAAACTCCTTGTAATGTGGTGCCCATCTATACAGAAACTCCTTGTAATGTGGTGCCCATCTATACAGAAACTCCTTGTAATGTGGTGCCCATCTATACAGAAACTCCTTGTAATGTGGTGCCCATCTATACAGAAACTCCTTGTAATGTGGTGCCCATCTATACAGAAACTCCTTGTAATGTGGTGCCCATCTATACAGAAACTCCTTGTAATGTGGTGCCCATCTATACAGAAACTCCTTGTAATGTGGTGCCCATCTATACAGAAACTCCTTGTAATGTGGTGCCCATCTATACAGAAACTCCTTGTAATGTGGTGCCCATCTATACAGAAACTCCTTGTAATGTGGTGCCCATCTATACAGAAACTCCTTGTAATGTGGTGCCCATCTATACAGAAACTCCTTGTAATGTGGTGCCCATCTATACAGAAACTCCTTGTAATGTGGTGCCCATCTATACAGAAACTCCTTGTAATGTGGTGCCCATCTATACAGAAACTCCTTGTAATGTGGTGCCCATCTATACAGAAACTCCTTGTAATGTGGTGCCCATCTATACAGAAACTCCTTGTAATGTGGTGCCCATCTATACAGAAACTCCTTGTAATGTGGTGCCCATCTATACAGAAACTCCTTGTAATGTGGTGCCCATCTATACAGAAACTCCTTGTAATGTGGTGCCCATCTATACAGAAACTCCTTGTAATGTGGTGCCCATCTATACAGAAACTCCTTGTAATGTGGTGCCCATCTATACAGAAACTCCTTGTAATGTGGTGCCCATCTATACAGAAACTCCTTGTAATGTGGTGCCCATCTATACAGAAACTCCTTGTAATGTGGTGCCCATCTATACAGAAACTCCTTGTAATGTGGTGCCCATCTATACAGAAACTCCTTGTAATGTGGTGCCCATCTATACAGAAACTCCTTGTAATGTGGTGCCCATCTATACAGAAACTCCTTGTAATGTGGTGCCCATCTATACAGAAACTCCTTGTAATGTGGTGCCCATCTATACAGAAACTCCTTGTAATGTGGTGCCCATCTATACAGAAACTCCTTGTAATGTGGTGCCCATCTATACAGAAACTCCTTGTAATGTGGTGCCCATCTATACAGAAACTCCTTGTAATGTGGTGCCCATCTATACAGAAACTCCTTGTAATGTGGTGCCCATCTATACAGAAACTCCTTGTAATGTGGTGCCCATCTATACAGAAACTCCTTGTAATGTGGTGCCCATCTATACAGAAACTCCTTGTAATGTGGTGCCCATCTATACAGAAACTCCTTGTAATGTGGTGCCCATCTATACAGAAACTCCTTGTAATGTGGTGCCCATCTATACAGAAACTCCTTGTAATGTGGTGCCCATCTATACAGAAACTCCTTGTAATGTGGTGCCCATCTATACAGAAACTCCTTGTAATGTGGTGCCCATCTATACAGAAACTCCTTGTAATGTGGTGCCCATCTATACAGAAACTCCTTGTAATGTGGTGCCCATCTATACAGAAACTCCTTGTAATGTGGTGCCCATCTATACAGAAACTCCTTGTAATGTGGTGCCCATCTATACAGAAACTCCTTGTAATGTGGTGCCCATCTATACAGAAACTCCTTGTAATGTGGTGCCCATCTATACAGAAACTCCTTGTAATGTGGTGCCCATCTATACAGAAACTCCTTGTAATGTGGTGCCCATCTATACAGAAACTCCTTGTAATGTGGTGCCCATCTATACAGAAACTCCTTGTAATGTGGTGCCCATCTATACAGAAACTCCTTGTAATGTGGTGCCCATCTATACAGAAACTCCTTGTAATGTGGTGCCCATCTATACAGAAACTCCTTGTAATGTGGTGCCCATCTATACAGAAACTCCTTGTAATGTGGTGCCCATCTATACAGAAACTCCTTGTAATGTGGTGCCCATCTATACAGAAACTCCTTGTAATGTGGTGCCCATCTATACAGAAACTCCTTGTAATGTGGTGCCCATCTATACAGAAACTCCTTGTAATGTGGTGCCCATCTATACAGAAACTCCTTGTAATGTGGTGCCCATCTATACAGAAACTCCTTGTAATGTGGTGCCCATCTATACAGAAACTCCTTGTAATGTGGTGCCCATCTATACAGAAACTCCTTGTAATGTGGTGCCCATCTATACAGAAACTCCTTGTAATGTGGTGCCCATCTATACAGAAACTCCTTGTAATGTGGTGCCCATCTATACAGAAACTCCTTGTAATGTGGTGCCCATCTATACAGAAACTCCTTGTAATGTGGTGCCCATCTATACAGAAACTCCTTGTAATGTGGTGCCCATCTATACAGAAACTCCTTGTAATGTGGTGCCCATCTATACAGAAACTCCTTGTAATGTGGTGCCCATCTATACAGAAACTCCTTGTAATGTGGTGCCCATCTATACAGAAACTCCTTGTAATGTGGTGCCCATCTATACAGAAACTCCTTGTAATGTGGTGCCCATCTATACAGAAACTCCTTGTAATGTGGTGCCCATCTATACAGAAACTCCTTGTAATGTGGTGCCCATCTATACAGAAACTCCTTGTAATGTGGTGCCCATCTATACAGAAACTCCTTGTAATGTGGTGCCCATCTATACAGAAACTCCTTGTAATGTGGTGCCCATCTATACAGAAACTCCTTGTAATGTGGTGCCCATCTATACAGAAACTCCTTGTAATGTGGTGCCCATCTATACAGAAACTCCTTGTAATGTGGTGCCCATCTATACAGAAACTCCTTGTAATGTGGTGCCCATCTATACAGAAACTCCTTGTAATGTGGTGCCCATCTATACAGAAACTCCTTGTAATGTGGTGCCCATCTATACAGAAACTCCTTGTAATGTGGTGCCCATCTATACAGAAACTCCTTGTATGTGGTGCCCATCTATACAGAAACTCCTTGTAATGTGGTGCCCATCTATACAGAAACTCCTTGTAATGTGGTGCCCATCTATACAGAAACTCCTTGTAATGTGGTGCCCATCTATACAGAAACTCCTTGTAATGTGGTGCCCATCTATACAGAAACTCCTTGTAATGTGGTGCCCATCTATACAGAAACTCCTTGTAATGTGGTGCCCATCTATACAGAAACTCCTTGTAATGTGGTGCCCATCTATACAGAAACTCCTTGTAATGTGGTGCCCATCTATACAGAAACTCCTTGTAATGTGGTGCCCATCTATACAGAAACTCCTTGTAATGTGGTGCCCATCTATACAGAAACTCCTTGTAATGTGGTGCCCATCTATACAGAAACTCCTTGTAATGTGGTGCCCATCTATACAGAAACTCCTTGTAATGTGGTGCCCATCTATACAGAAACTCCTTGTAATGTGGTGCCCATCTATACAGAAACTCCTTGTAATGTGGTGCCCATCTATACAGAAACTCCTTGTAATGTGGTGCCCATCTATACAGAAACTCCTTGTAATGTGGTGCCCATCTATACAGAAACTCCTTGTAATGTGGTGCCCATCTATACAGAAACTCCTTGTAATGTGGTGCCCATCTATACAGAAACTCCTTGTAATGTGGTGCCCATCTATACAGAAACTCCTTGTAATGTGGTGCCCATCTATACAGAAACTCCTTGTAATGTGGTGCCCATCTATACAGAAACTCCTTGTAATGTGGTGCCCATCTATACAGAAACTCCTTGTAATGTGGTGCCCATCTATACAGAAACTCCTTGTAATGTGGTGCCCATCTATACAGAAACTCCTTGTAATGTGGTGCCCATCTATACAGAAACTCCTTGTAATGTGGTGCCCATCTATACAGAAACTCCTTGTAATGTGGTGCCCATCTATACAGAAACTCCTTGTAATGTGGTGCCCATCTATACAGAAACTCCTTGTAATGTGGTGCCCATCTATACAGAAACTCCTTGTAATGTGGTGCCCATCTATACAGAAACTCCTTGTAATGTGGTGCCCATCTATACAGAAACTCCTTGTAATGTGGTGCCCATCTATACAGAAACTCCTTGTAATGTGGTGCCCATCTATACAGAAACTCCTTGTAATGTGGTGCCCATCTATACAGAAACTCCTTGTAATGTGGTGCCCATCTATACAGAAACTCCTTGTAATGTGGTGCCCATCTATACAGAAACTCCTTGTAATGTGGTGCCCATCTATACAGAAACTCCTTGTAATGTGGTGCCCATCTATACAGAAACTCCTTGTAATGTGGTGCCCATCTATACAGAAACTCCTTGTAATGTGGTGCCCATCTATACAGAAACTCCTTGTAATGTGGTGCCCATCTATACAGAAACTCCTTGTAATGTGGTGCCCATCTATACAGAAACTCCTTGTAATGTGGTGCCCATCTATACAGAAACTCCTTGTAATGTGGTGCCCATCTATACAGAAACTCCTTGTAATGTGGTGCCCATCTATACAGAAACTCCTTGTAATGTGGTGCCCATCTATACAGAAACTCCTTGTAATGTGGTGCCCATCTATACAGAAACTCCTTGTAATGTGGTGCCCATCTATACAGAAACTCCTTGTAATGTGGTGCCCATCTATACAGAAACTCCTTGTAATGTGGTGCCCATCTATACAGAAACTCCTTGTAATGTGGTGCCCATCTATACAGAAACTCCTTGTAATGTGGTGCCCATCTATACAGAAACTCCTTGTAATGTGGTGCCCATCTATACAGAAACTCCTTGTAATGTGGTGCCCATCTATACAGAAACTCCTTGTAATGTGGTGCCCATCTATACAGAAACTCCTTGTAATGTGGTGCCCATCTATACAGAAACTCCTTGTAATGTGGTGCCCATCTATACAGAAACTCCTTGTAATGTGGTGCCCATCTATACAGAAACTCCTTGTAATGTGGTGCCCATCTATACAGAAACTCCTTGTAATGTGGTGCCCATCTATACAGAAACTCCTTGTAATGTGGTGCCCATCTATACAGAAACTCCTTGTAATGTGGTGCCCATCTATACAGAAACTCCTTGTAATGTGGTGCCCATCTATACAGAAACTCCTTGTAATGTGGTGCCCATCTATACAGAAACTCCTTGTAATGTGGTGCCCATCTATACAGAAACTCCTTGTAATGTGGTGCCCATCTATACAGAAACTCCTTGTAATGTGGTGCCCATCTATACAGAAACTCCTTGTAATGTGGTGCCCATCTATACAGAAACTCCTTGTAATGTGGTGCCCATCTATACAGAAACTCCTTGTAATGTGGTGCCCATCTATACAGAAACTCCTTGTAATGTGGTGCCCATCTATACAGAAACTCCTTGTAATGTGGTGCCCATCTATACAGAAACTCCTTGTAATGTGGTGCCCATCTATACAGAAACTCCTTGTAATGTGGTGCCCATCTATACAGAAACTCCTTGTAATGTGGTGCCCATCTATACAGAAACTCCTTGTAATGTGGTGCCCATCTATACAGAAACTCCTTGTAATGTGGTGCCCATCTATACAGAAACTCCTTGTAATGTGGTGCCCATCTATACAGAAACTCCTTGTAATGTGGTGCCCATCTATACAGAAACTCCTTGTAATGTGGTGCCCATCTATACAGAAACTCCTTGTAATGTGGTGCCCATCTATACAGAAACTCCTTGTAATGTGGTGCCCATCTATACAGAAACTCCTTGTAATGTGGTGCCCATCTATACAGAAACTCCTTGTAATGTGGTGCCCATCTATACAGAAACTCCTTGTAATGTGGTGCCCATCTATACAGAAACTCCTTGTAATGTGGTGCCCATCTATACAGAAACTCCTTGTAATGTGGTGCCCATCTATACAGAAACTCCTTGTAATGTGGTGCCCATCTATACAGAAACTCCTTGTAATGTGGTGCCCATCTATACAGAAACTCCTTGTAATGTGGTGCCCATCTATACAGAAACTCCTTGTAATGTGGTGCCCATCTATACAGAAACTCCTTGTAATGTGGTGCCCATCTATACAGAAACTCCTTGTAATGTGGTGCCCATCTATACAGAAACTCCTTGTAATGTGGTGCCCATCTATACAGAAACTCCTTGTAATGTGGTGCCCATCTATACAGAAACTCCTTGTAATGTGGTGCCCATCTATACAGAAACTCCTTGTAATGTGGTGCCCATCTATACAGAAACTCCTTGTAATGTGGTGCCCATCTATACAGAAACTCCTTGTAATGTGGTGCCCATCTATACAGAAACTCCTTGTAATGTGGTGCCCATCTATACAGAAACTCCTTGTAATGTGGTGCCCATCTATACAGAAACTCCTTGTAATGTGGTGCCCATCTATACAGAAACTCCTTGTAATGTGGTGCCCATCTATACAGAAACTCCTTGTAATGTGGTGCCCATCTATACAGAAACTCCTTGTAATGTGGTGCCCATCTATACAGAAACTCCTTGTAATGTGGTGCCCATCTATACAGAAACTCCTTGTAATGTGGTGCCCATCTATACAGAAACTCCTTGTAATGTGGTGCCCATCTATACAGAAACTCCTTGTAATGTGGTGCCCATCTATACAGAAACTCCTTGTAATGTGGTGCCCATCTATACAGAAACTCCTTGTAATGTGGTGCCCATCTATACAGAAACTCCTTGTAATGTGGTGCCCATCTATACAGAAACTCCTTGTAATGTGGTGCCCATCTATACAGAAACTCCTTGTAATGTGGTGCCCATCTATACAGAAACTCCTTGTAATGTGGTGCCCATCTATACAGAAACTCCTTGTAATGTGGTGCCCATCTATACAGAAACTCCTTGTAATGTGGTGCCCATCTATACAGAAACTCCTTGTAATGTGGTGCCCATCTATACAGAAACTCCTTGTAATGTGGTGCCCATCTATACAGAAACTCCTTGTAATGTGGTGCCCATCTATACAGAAACTCCTTGTAATGTGGTGCCCATCTATACAGAAACTCCTTGTAATGTGGTGCCCATCTATACAGAAACTCCTTGTAATGTGGTGCCCATCTATACAGAAACTCCTTGTAATGTGGTGCCCATCTATACAGAAACTCCTTGTAATGTGGTGCCCATCTATACAGAAACTCCTTGTAATGTGGTGCCCATCTATACAGAAACTCCTTGTAATGTGGTGCCCATCTATACAGAAACTCCTTGTAATGTGGTGCCCATCTATACAGAAACTCCTTGTAATGTGGTGCCCATCTATACAGAAACTCCTTGTAATGTGGTGCCCATCTATACAGAAACTCCTTGTAATGTGGTGCCCATCTATACAGAAACTCCTTGTAATGTGGTGCCCATCTATACAGAAACTCCTTGTAATGTGGTGCCCATCTATACAGAAACTCCTTGTAATGTGGTGCCCATCTATACAGAAACTCCTTGTAATGTGGTGCCCATCTATACAGAAACTCCTTGTAATGTGGTGCCCATCTATACAGAAACTCCTTGTAATGTGGTGCCCATCTATACAGAAACTCCTTGTAATGTGGTGCCCATCTATACAGAAACTCCTTGTAATGTGGTGCCCATCTATACAGAAACTCCTTGTAATGTGGTGCCCATCTATACAGAAACTCCTTGTAATGTGGTGCCCATCTATACAGAAACTCCTTGTAATGTGGTGCCCATCTATACAGAAACTCCTTGTAATGTGGTGCCCATCTATACAGAAACTCCTTGTAATGTGGTGCCCATCTATACAGAAACTCCTTGTAATGTGGTGCCCATCTATACAGAAACTCCTTGTAATGTGGTGCCCATCTATACAGAAACTCCTTGTAATGTGGTGCCCATCTATACAGAAACTCCTTGTAATGTGGTGCCCATCTATACAGAAACTCCTTGTAATGTGGTGCCCATCTATACAGAAACTCCTTGTAATGTGGTGCCCATCTATACAGAAACTCCTTGTAATGTGGTGCCCATCTATACAGAAACTCCTTGTAATGTGGTGCCCATCTATACAGAAACTCCTTGTAATGTGGTGCCCATCTATACAGAAACTCCTTGTAATGTGGTGCCCATCTATACAGAAACTCCTTGTAATGTGGTGCCCATCTATACAGAAACTCCTTGTAATGTGGTGCCCATCTATACAGAAACTCCTTGTAATGTGGTGCCCATCTATACAGAAACTCCTTGTAATGTGGTGCCCATCTATACAGAAACTCCTTGTAATGTGGTGCCCATCTATACAGAAACTCCTTGTAATGTGGTGCCCATCTATACAGAAACTCCTTGTAATGTGGTGCCCATCTATACAGAAACTCCTTGTAATGTGGTGCCCATCTATACAGAAACTCCTTGTAATGTGGTGCCCATCTATACAGAAACTCCTTGTAATGTGGTGCCCATCTATACAGAAACTCCTTGTAATGTGGTGCCCATCTATACAGAAACTCCTTGTAATGTGGTGCCCATCTATACAGAAACTCCTTGTAATGTGGTGCCCATCTATACAGAAACTCCTTGTAATGTGGTGCCCATCTATACAGAAACTCCTTGTAATGTGGTGCCCATCTATACAGAAACTCCTTGTAATGTGGTGCCCATCTATACAGAAACTCCTTGTAATGTGGTGCCCATCTATACAGAAACTCCTTGTAATGTGGTGCCCATCTATACAGAAACTCCTTGTAATGTGGTGCCCATCTATACAGAAACTCCTTGTAATGTGGTGCCCATCTATACAGAAACTCCTTGTAATGTGGTGCCCATCTATACAGAAACTCCTTGTAATGTGGTGCCCATCTATACAGAAACTCCTTGTAATGTGGTGCCCATCTATACAGAAACTCCTTGTAATGTGGTGCCCATCTATACAGAAACTCCTTGTAATGTGGTGCCCATCTATACAGAAACTCCTTGTAATGTGGTGCCCATCTATACAGAAACTCCTTGTAATGTGGTGCCCATCTATACAGAAACTCCTTGTAATGTGGTGCCCATCTATACAGAAACTCCTTGTAATGTGGTGCCCATCTATACAGAAACTCCTTGTAATGTGGTGCCCATCTATACAGAAACTCCTTGTAATGTGGTGCCCATCTATACAGAAACTCCTTGTAATGTGGTGCCCATCTATACAGAAACTCCTTGTAATGTGGTGCCCATCTATACAGAAACTCCTTGTAATGTGGTGCCCATCTATACAGAAACTCCTTGTAATGTGGTGCCCATCTATACAGAAACTCCTTGTAATGTGGTGCCCATCTATACAGAAACTCCTTGTAATGTGGTGCCCATCTATACAGAAACTCCTTGTAATGTGGTGCCCATCTATACAGAAACTCCTTGTAATGTGGTGCCCATCTATACAGAAACTCCTTGTAATGTGGTGCCCATCTATACAGAAACTCCTTGTAATGTGGTGCCCATCTATACAGAAACTCCTTGTAATGTGGTGCCCATCTATACAGAAACTCCTTGTAATGTGGTGCCCATCTATACAGAAACTCCTTGTAATGTGGTGCCCATCTATACAGAAACTCCTTGTAATGTGGTGCCCATCTATACAGAAACTCCTTGTAATGTGGTGCCCATCTATACAGAAACTCCTTGTAATGTGGTGCCCATCTATACAGAAACTCCTTGTAATGTGGTGCCCATCTATACAGAAACTCCTTGTAATGTGGTGCCCATCTATACAGAAACTCCTTGTAATGTGGTGCCCATCTATACAGAAACTCCTTGTAATGTGGTGCCCATCTATACAGAAACTCCTTGTAATGTGGTGCCCATCTATACAGAAACTCCTTGTAATGTGGTGCCCATCTATACAGAAACTCCTTGTAATGTGGTGCCCATCTATACAGAAACTCCTTGTAATGTGGTGCCCATCTATACAGAAACTCCTTGTAATGTGGTGCCCATCTATACAGAAACTCCTTGTAATGTGGTGCCCATCTATACAGAAACTCCTTGTAATGTGGTGCCCATCTATACAGAAACTCCTTGTAATGTGGTGCCCATCTATACAGAAACTCCTTGTAATGTGGTGCCCATCTATACAGAAACTCCTTGTAATGTGGTGCCCATCTATACAGAAACTCCTTGTAATGTGGTGCCCATCTATACAGAAACTCCTTGTAATGTGGTGCCCATCTATACAGAAACTCCTTGTAATGTGGTGCCCATCTATACAGAAACTCCTTGTAATGTGGTGCCCATCTATACAGAAACTCCTTGTAATGTGGTGCCCATCTATACAGAAACTCCTTGTAATGTGGTGCCCATCTATACAGAAACTCCTTGTAATGTGGTGCCCATCTATACAGAAACTCCTTGTAATGTGGTGCCCATCTATACAGAAACTCCTTGTAATGTGGTGCCCATCTATACAGAAACTCCTTGTAATGTGGTGCCCATCTATACAGAAACTCCTTGTAATGTGGTGCCCATCTATACAGAAACTCCTTGTAATGTGGTGCCCATCTATACAGAAACTCCTTGTAATGTGGTGCCCATCTATACAGAAACTCCTTGTAATGTGGTGCCCATCTATACAGAAACTCCTTGTAATGTGGTGCCCATCTATACAGAAACTCCTTGTAATGTGGTGCCCATCTATACAGAAACTCCTTGTAATGTGGTGCCCATCTATACAGAAACTCCTTGTAATGTGGTGCCCATCTATACAGAAACTCCTTGTAATGTGGTGCCCATCTATACAGAAACTCCTTGTAATGTGGTGCCCATCTATACAGAAACTCCTTGTAATGTGGTGCCCATCTATACAGAAACTCCTTGTAATGTGGTGCCCATCTATACAGAAACTCCTTGTAATGTGGTGCCCATCTATACAGAAACTCCTTGTAATGTGGTGCCCATCTATACAGAAACTCCTTGTAATGTGGTGCCCATCTATACAGAAACTCCTTGTAATGTGGTGCCCATCTATACAGAAACTCCTTGTAATGTGGTGCCCATCTATACAGAAACTCCTTGTAATGTGGTGCCCATCTATACAGAAACTCCTTGTAATGTGGTGCCCATCTATACAGAAACTCCTTGTAATGTGGTGCCCATCTATACAGAAACTCCTTGTAATGTGGTGCCCATCTATACAGAAACTCCTTGTAATGTGGTGCCCATCTATACAGAAACTCCTTGTAATGTGGTGCCCATCTATACAGAAACTCCTTGTAATGTGGTGCCCATCTATACAGAAACTCCTTGTAATGTGGTGCCCATCTATACAGAAACTCCTTGTAATGTGGTGCCCATCTATACAGAAACTCCTTGTAATGTGGTGCCCATCTATACAGAAACTCCTTGTAATGTGGTGCCCATCTATACAGAAACTCCTTGTAATGTGGTGCCCATCTATACAGAAACTCCTTGTAATGTGGTGCCCATCTATACAGAAACTCCTTGTAATGTGGTGCCCATCTATACAGAAACTCCTTGTAATGTGGTGCCCATCTATACAGAAACTCCTTGTAATGTGGTGCCCATCTATACAGAAACTCCTTGTAATGTGGTGCCCATCTATACAGAAACTCCTTGTAATGTGGTGCCCATCTATACAGAAACTCCTTGTAATGTGGTGCCCATCTATACAGAAACTCCTTGTAATGTGGTGCCCATCTATACAGAAACTCCTTGTAATGTGGTGCCCATCTATACAGAAACTCCTTGTAATGTGGTGCCCATCTATACAGAAACTCCTTGTAATGTGGTGCCCATCTATACAGAAACTCCTTGTAATGTGGTGCCCATCTATACAGAAACTCCTTGTAATGTGGTGCCCATCTATACAGAAACTCCTTGTAATGTGGTGCCCATCTATACAGAAACTCCTTGTAATGTGGTGCCCATCTATACAGAAACTCCTTGTAATGTGGTGCCCATCTATACAGAAACTCCTTGTAATGTGGTGCCCATCTATACAGAAACTCCTTGTAATGTGGTGCCCATCTATACAGAAACTCCTTGTAATGTGGTGCCCATCTATACAGAAACTCCTTGTAATGTGGTGCCCATCTATACAGAAACTCCTTGTAATGTGGTGCCCATCTATACAGAAACTCCTTGTAATGTGGTGCCCATCTATACAGAAACTCCTTGTAATGTGGTGCCCATCTATACAGAAACTCCTTGTAATGTGGTGCCCATCTATACAGAAACTCCTTGTAATGTGGTGCCCATCTATACAGAAACTCCTTGTAATGTGGTGCCCATCTATACAGAAACTCCTTGTAATGTGGTGCCCATCTATACAGAAACTCCTTGTAATGTGGTGCCCATCTATACAGAAACTCCTTGTAATGTGGTGCCCATCTATACAGAAACTCCTTGTAATGTGGTGCCCATCTATACAGAAACTCCTTGTAATGTGGTGCCCATCTATACAGAAACTCCTTGTAATGTGGTGCCCATCTATACAGAAACTCCTTGTAATGTGGTGCCCATCTATACAGAAACTCCTTGTAATGTGGTGCCCATCTATACAGAAACTCCTTGTAATGTGGTGCCCATCTATACAGAAACTCCTTGTAATGTGGTGCCCATCTATACAGAAACTCCTTGTAATGTGGTGCCCATCTATACAGAAACTCCTTGTAATGTGGTGCCCATCTATACAGAAACTCCTTGTAATGTGGTGCCCATCTATACAGAAACTCCTTGTAATGTGGTGCCCATCTATACAGAAACTCCTTGTAATGTGGTGCCCATCTATACAGAAACTCCTTGTAATGTGGTGCCCATCTATACAGAAACTCCTTGTAATGTGGTGCCCATCTATACAGAAACTCCTTGTAATGTGGTGCCCATCTATACAGAAACTCCTTGTAATGTGGTGCCCATCTATACAGAAACTCCTTGTAATGTGGTGCCCATCTATACAGAAACTCCTTGTAATGTGGTGCCCATCTATACAGAAACTCCTTGTAATGTGGTGCCCATCTATACAGAAACTCCTTGTAATGTGGTGCCCATCTATACAGAAACTCCTTGTAATGTGGTGCCCATCTATACAGAAACTCCTTGTAATGTGGTGCCCATCTATACAGAAACTCCTTGTAATGTGGTGCCCATCTATACAGAAACTCCTTGTAATGTGGTGCCCATCTATACAGAAACTCCTTGTAATGTGGTGCCCATCTATACAGAAACTCCTTGTAATGTGGTGCCCATCTATACAGAAACTCCTTGTAATGTGGTGCCCATCTATACAGAAACTCCTTGTAATGTGGTGCCCATCTATACAGAAACTCCTTGTAATGTGGTGCCCATCTATACAGAAACTCCTTGTAATGTGGTGCCCATCTATACAGAAACTCCTTGTAATGTGGTGCCCATCTATACAGAAACTCCTTGTAATGTGGTGCCCATCTATACAGAAACTCCTTGTAATGTGGTGCCCATCTATACAGAAACTCCTTGTAATGTGGTGCCCATCTATACAGAAACTCCTTGTAATGTGGTGCCCATCTATACAGAAACTCCTTGTAATGTGGTGCCCATCTATACAGAAACTCCTTGTAATGTGGTGCCCATCTATACAGAAACTCCTTGTAATGTGGTGCCCATCTATACAGAAACTCCTTGTAATGTGGTGCCCATCTATACAGAAACTCCTTGTAATGTGGTGCCCATCTATACAGAAACTCCTTGTAATGTGGTGCCCATCTATACAGAAACTCCTTGTAATGTGGTGCCCATCTATACAGAAACTCCTTGTAATGTGGTGCCCATCTATACAGAAACTCCTTGTAATGTGGTGCCCATCTATACAGAAACTCCTTGTAATGTGGTGCCCATCTATACAGAAACTCCTTGTAATGTGGTGCCCATCTATACAGAAACTCCTTGTAATGTGGTGCCCATCTATACAGAAACTCCTTGTAATGTGGTGCCCATCTATACAGAAACTCCTTGTAATGTGGTGCCCATCTATACAGAAACTCCTTGTAATGTGGTGCCCATCTATACAGAAACTCCTTGTAATGTGGTGCCCATCTATACAGAAACTCCTTGTAATGTGGTGCCCATCTATACAGAAACTCCTTGTAATGTGGTGCCCATCTATACAGAAACTCCTTGTAATGTGGTGCCCATCTATACAGAAACTCCTTGTAATGTGGTGCCCATCTATACAGAAACTCCTTGTAATGTGGTGCCCATCTATACAGAAACTCCTTGTAATGTGGTGCCCATCTATACAGAAACTCCTTGTAATGTGGTGCCCATCTATACAGAAACTCCTTGTAATGTGGTGCCCATCTATACAGAAACTCCTTGTAATGTGGTGCCCATCTATACAGAAACTCCTTGTAATGTGGTGCCCATCTATACAGAAACTCCTTGTAATGTGGTGCCCATCTATACAGAAACTCCTTGTAATGTGGTGCCCATCTATACAGAAACTCCTTGTAATGTGGTGCCCATCTATACAGAAACTCCTTGTAATGTGGTGCCCATCTATACAGAAACTCCTTGTAATGTGGTGCCCATCTATACAGAAACTCCTTGTAATGTGGTGCCCATCTATACAGAAACTCCTTGTAATGTGGTGCCCATCTATACAGAAACTCCTTGTAATGTGGTGCCCATCTATACAGAAACTCCTTGTAATGTGGTGCCCATCTATACAGAAACTCCTTGTAATGTGGTGCCCATCTATACAGAAACTCCTTGTAATGTGGTGCCCATCTATACAGAAACTCCTTGTAATGTGGTGCCCATCTATACAGAAACTCCTTGTAATGTGGTGCCCATCTATACAGAAACTCCTTGTAATGTGGTGCCCATCTATACAGAAACTCCTTGTAATGTGGTGCCCATCTATACAGAAACTCCTTGTAATGTGGTGCCCATCTATACAGAAACTCCTTGTAATGTGGTGCCCATCTATACAGAAACTCCTTGTAATGTGGTGCCCATCTATACAGAAACTCCTTGTAATGTGGTGCCCATCTATACAGAAACTCCTTGTAATGTGGTGCCCATCTATACAGAAACTCCTTGTAATGTGGTGCCCATCTATACAGAAACTCCTTGTAATGTGGTGCCCATCTATACAGAAACTCCTTGTAATGTGGTGCCCATCTATACAGAAACTCCTTGTAATGTGGTGCCCATCTATACAGAAACTCCTTGTAATGTGGTGCCCATCTATACAGAAACTCCTTGTAATGTGGTGCCCATCTATACAGAAACTCCTTGTAATGTGGTGCCCATCTATACAGAAACTCCTTGTAATGTGGTGCCCATCTATACAGAAACTCCTTGTAATGTGGTGCCCATCTATACAGAAACTCCTTGTAATGTGGTGCCCATCTATACAGAAACTCCTTGTAATGTGGTGCCCATCTATACAGAAACTCCTTGTAATGTGGTGCCCATCTATACAGAAACTCCTTGTAATGTGGTGCCCATCTATACAGAAACTCCTTGTAATGTGGTGCCCATCTATACAGAAACTCCTTGTAATGTGGTGCCCATCTATACAGAAACTCCTTGTAATGTGGTGCCCATCTATACAGAAACTCCTTGTAATGTGGTGCCCATCTATACAGAAACTCCTTGTAATGTGGTGCCCATCTATACAGAAACTCCTTGTAATGTGGTGCCCATCTATACAGAAACTCCTTGTAATGTGGTGCCCATCTATACAGAAACTCCTTGTAATGTGGTGCCCATCTATACAGAAACTCCTTGTAATGTGGTGCCCATCTATACAGAAACTCCTTGTAATGTGGTGCCCATCTATACAGAAACTCCTTGTAATGTGGTGCCCATCTATACAGAAACTCCTTGTAATGTGGTGCCCATCTATACAGAAACTCCTTGTAATGTGGTGCCCATCTATACAGAAACTCCTTGTAATGTGGTGCCCATCTATACAGAAACTCCTTGTAATGTGGTGCCCATCTATACAGAAACTCCTTGTAATGTGGTGCCCATCTATACAGAAACTCCTTGTAATGTGGTGCCCATCTATACAGAAACTCCTTGTAATGTGGTGCCCATCTATACAGAAACTCCTTGTAATGTGGTGCCCATCTATACAGAAACTCCTTGTAATGTGGTGCCCATCTATACAGAAACTCCTTGTAATGTGGTGCCCATCTATACAGAAACTCCTTGTAATGTGGTGCCCATCTATACAGAAACTCCTTGTAATGTGGTGCCCATCTATACAGAAACTCCTTGTAATGTGGTGCCCATCTATACAGAAACTCCTTGTAATGTGGTGCCCATCTATACAGAAACTCCTTGTAATGTGGTGCCCATCTATACAGAAACTCCTTGTAATGTGGTGCCCATCTATACAGAAACTCCTTGTAATGTGGTGCCCATCTATACAGAAACTCCTTGTAATGTGGTGCCCATCTATACAGAAACTCCTTGTAATGTGGTGCCCATCTATACAGAAACTCCTTGTAATGTGGTGCCCATCTATACAGAAACTCCTTGTAATGTGGTGCCCATCTATACAGAAACTCCTTGTAATGTGGTGCCCATCTATACAGAAACTCCTTGTAATGTGGTGCCCATCTATACAGAAACTCCTTGTAATGTGGTGCCCATCTATACAGAAACTCCTTGTAATGTGGTGCCCATCTATACAGAAACTCCTTGTAATGTGGTGCCCATCTATACAGAAACTCCTTGTAATGTGGTGCCCATCTATACAGAAACTCCTTGTAATGTGGTGCCCATCTATACAGAAACTCCTTGTAATGTGGTGCCCATCTATACAGAAACTCCTTGTAATGTGGTGCCCATCTATACAGAAACTCCTTGTAATGTGGTGCCCATCTATACAGAAACTCCTTGTAATGTGGTGCCCATCTATACAGAAACTCCTTGTAATGTGGTGCCCATCTATACAGAAACTCCTTGTAATGTGGTGCCCATCTATACAGAAACTCCTTGTAATGTGGTGCCCATCTATACAGAAACTCCTTGTAATGTGGTGCCCATCTATACAGAAACTCCTTGTAATGTGGTGCCCATCTATACAGAAACTCCTTGTAATGTGGTGCCCATCTATACAGAAACTCCTTGTAATGTGGTGCCCATCTATACAGAAACTCCTTGTAATGTGGTGCCCATCTATACAGAAACTCCTTGTAATGTGGTGCCCATCTATACAGAAACTCCTTGTAATGTGGTGCCCATCTATACAGAAACTCCTTGTAATGTGGTGCCCATCTATACAGAAACTCCTTGTAATGTGGTGCCCATCTATACAGAAACTCCTTGTAATGTGGTGCCCATCTATACAGAAACTCCTTGTAATGTGGTGCCCATCTATACAGAAACTCCTTGTAATGTGGTGCCCATCTATACAGAAACTCCTTGTAATGTGGTGCCCATCTATACAGAAACTCCTTGTAATGTGGTGCCCATCTATACAGAAACTCCTTGTAATGTGGTGCCCATCTATACAGAAACTCCTTGTAATGTGGTGCCCATCTATACAGAAACTCCTTGTAATGTGGTGCCCATCTATACAGAAACTCCTTGTAATGTGGTGCCCATCTATACAGAAACTCCTTGTAATGTGGTGCCCATCTATACAGAAACTCCTTGTAATGTGGTGCCCATCTATACAGAAACTCCTTGTAATGTGGTGCCCATCTATACAGAAACTCCTTGTAATGTGGTGCCCATCTATACAGAAACTCCTTGTAATGTGGTGCCCATCTATACAGAAACTCCTTGTAATGTGGTGCCCATCTATACAGAAACTCCTTGTAATGTGGTGCCCATCTATACAGAAACTCCTTGTAATGTGGTGCCCATCTATACAGAAACTCCTTGTAATGTGGTGCCCATCTATACAGAAACTCCTTGTAATGTGGTGCCCATCTATACAGAAACTCCTTGTAATGTGGTGCCCATCTATACAGAAACTCCTTGTAATGTGGTGCCCATCTATACAGAAACTCCTTGTAATGTGGTGCCCATCTATACAGAAACTCCTTGTAATGTGGTGCCCATCTATACAGAAACTCCTTGTAATGTGGTGCCCATCTATACAGAAACTCCTTGTAATGTGGTGCCCATCTATACAGAAACTCCTTGTAATGTGGTGCCCATCTATACAGAAACTCCTTGTAATGTGGTGCCCATCTATACAGAAACTCCTTGTAATGTGGTGCCCATCTATACAGAAACTCCTTGTAATGTGGTGCCCATCTATACAGAAACTCCTTGTAATGTGGTGCCCATCTATACAGAAACTCCTTGTAATGTGGTGCCCATCTATACAGAAACTCCTTGTAATGTGGTGCCCATCTATACAGAAACTCCTTGTAATGTGGTGCCCATCTATACAGAAACTCCTTGTAATGTGGTGCCCATCTATACAGAAACTCCTTGTAATGTGGTGCCCATCTATACAGAAACTCCTTGTAATGTGGTGCCCATCTATACAGAAACTCCTTGTAATGTGGTGCCCATCTATACAGAAACTCCTTGTAATGTGGTGCCCATCTATACAGAAACTCCTTGTAATGTGGTGCCCATCTATACAGAAACTCCTTGTAATGTGGTGCCCATCTATACAGAAACTCCTTGTAATGTGGTGCCCATCTATACAGAAACTCCTTGTAATGTGGTGCCCATCTATACAGAAACTCCTTGTAATGTGGTGCCCATCTATACAGAAACTCCTTGTAATGTGGTGCCCATCTATACAGAAACTCCTTGTAATGTGGTGCCCATCTATACAGAAACTCCTTGTAATGTGGTGCCCATCTATACAGAAACTCCTTGTAATGTGGTGCCCATCTATACAGAAACTCCTTGTAATGTGGTGCCCATCTATACAGAAACTCCTTGTAATGTGGTGCCCATCTATACAGAAACTCCTTGTAATGTGGTGCCCATCTATACAGAAACTCCTTGTAATGTGGTGCCCATCTATACAGAAACTCCTTGTAATGTGGTGCCCATCTATACAGAAACTCCTTGTAATGTGGTGCCCATCTATACAGAAACTCCTTGTAATGTGGTGCCCATCTATACAGAAACTCCTTGTAATGTGGTGCCCATCTATACAGAAACTCCTTGTAATGTGGTGCCCATCTATACAGAAACTCCTTGTAATGTGGTGCCCATCTATACAGAAACTCCTTGTAATGTGGTGCCCATCTATACAGAAACTCCTTGTAATGTGGTGCCCATCTATACAGAAACTCCTTGTAATGTGGTGCCCATCTATACAGAAACTCCTTGTAATGTGGTGCCCATCTATACAGAAACTCCTTGTAATGTGGTGCCCATCTATACAGAAACTCCTTGTAATGTGGTGCCCATCTATACAGAAACTCCTTGTAATGTGGTGCCCATCTATACAGAAACTCCTTGTAATGTGGTGCCCATCTATACAGAAACTCCTTGTAATGTGGTGCCCATCTATACAGAAACTCCTTGTAATGTGGTGCCCATCTATACAGAAACTCCTTGTAATGTGGTGCCCATCTATACAGAAACTCCTTGTAATGTGGTGCCCATCTATACAGAAACTCCTTGTAATGTGGTGCCCATCTATACAGAAACTCCTTGTAATGTGGTGCCCATCTATACAGAAACTCCTTGTAATGTGGTGCCCATCTATACAGAAACTCCTTGTAATGTGGTGCCCATCTATACAGAAACTCCTTGTAATGTGGTGCCCATCTATACAGAAACTCCTTGTAATGTGGTGCCCATCTATACAGAAACTCCTTGTAATGTGGTGCCCATCTATACAGAAACTCCTTGTAATGTGGTGCCCATCTATACAGAAACTCCTTGTAATGTGGTGCCCATCTATACAGAAACTCCTTGTAATGTGGTGCCCATCTATACAGAAACTCCTTGTAATGTGGTGCCCATCTATACAGAAACTCCTTGTAATGTGGTGCCCATCTATACAGAAACTCCTTGTAATGTGGTGCCCATCTATACAGAAACTCCTTGTAATGTGGTGCCCATCTATACAGAAACTCCTTGTAATGTGGTGCCCATCTATACAGAAACTCCTTGTAATGTGGTGCCCATCTATACAGAAACTCCTTGTAATGTGGTGCCCATCTATACAGAAACTCCTTGTAATGTGGTGCCCATCTATACAGAAACTCCTTGTAATGTGGTGCCCATCTATACAGAAACTCCTTGTAATGTGGTGCCCATCTATACAGAAACTCCTTGTAATGTGGTGCCCATCTATACAGAAACTCCTTGTAATGTGGTGCCCATCTATACAGAAACTCCTTGTAATGTGGTGCCCATCTATACAGAAACTCCTTGTAATGTGGTGCCCATCTATACAGAAACTCCTTGTAATGTGGTGCCCATCTATACAGAAACTCCTTGTAATGTGGTGCCCATCTATACAGAAACTCCTTGTAATGTGGTGCCCATCTATACAGAAACTCCTTGTAATGTGGTGCCCATCTATACAGAAACTCCTTGTAATGTGGTGCCCATCTATACAGAAACTCCTTGTAATGTGGTGCCCATCTATACAGAAACTCCTTGTAATGTGGTGCCCATCTATACAGAAACTCCTTGTAATGTGGTGCCCATCTATACAGAAACTCCTTGTAATGTGGTGCCCATCTATACAGAAACTCCTTGTAATGTGGTGCCCATCTATACAGAAACTCCTTGTAATGTGGTGCCCATCTATACAGAAACTCCTTGTAATGTGGTGCCCATCTATACAGAAACTCCTTGTAATGTGGTGCCCATCTATACAGAAACTCCTTGTAATGTGGTGCCCATCTATACAGAAACTCCTTGTAATGTGGTGCCCATCTATACAGAAACTCCTTGTAATGTGGTGCCCATCTATACAGAAACTCCTTGTAATGTGGTGCCCATCTATACAGAAACTCCTTGTAATGTGGTGCCCATCTATACAGAAACTCCTTGTAATGTGGTGCCCATCTATACAGAAACTCCTTGTAATGTGGTGCCCATCTATACAGAAACTCCTTGTAATGTGGTGCCCATCTATACAGAAACTCCTTGTAATGTGGTGCCCATCTATACAGAAACTCCTTGTAATGTGGTGCCCATCTATACAGAAACTCCTTGTAATGTGGTGCCCATCTATACAGAAACTCCTTGTAATGTGGTGCCCATCTATACAGAAACTCCTTGTAATGTGGTGCCCATCTATACAGAAACTCCTTGTAATGTGGTGCCCATCTATACAGAAACTCCTTGTAATGTGGTGCCCATCTATACAGAAACTCCTTGTAATGTGGTGCCCATCTATACAGAAACTCCTTGTAATGTGGTGCCCATCTATACAGAAACTCCTTGTAATGTGGTGCCCATCTATACAGAAACTCCTTGTAATGTGGTGCCCATCTATACAGAAACTCCTTGTAATGTGGTGCCCATCTATACAGAAACTCCTTGTAATGTGGTGCCCATCTATACAGAAACTCCTTGTAATGTGGTGCCCATCTATACAGAAACTCCTTGTAATGTGGTGCCCATCTATACAGAAACTCCTTGTAATGTGGTGCCCATCTATACAGAAACTCCTTGTAATGTGGTGCCCATCTATACAGAAACTCCTTGTAATGTGGTGCCCATCTATACAGAAACTCCTTGTAATGTGGTGCCCATCTATACAGAAACTCCTTGTAATGTGGTGCCCATCTATACAGAAACTCCTTGTAATGTGGTGCCCATCTATACAGAAACTCCTTGTAATGTGGTGCCCATCTATACAGAAACTCCTTGTAATGTGGTGCCCATCTATACAGAAACTCCTTGTAATGTGGTGCCCATCTATACAGAAACTCCTTGTAATGTGGTGCCCATCTATACAGAAACTCCTTGTAATGTGGTGCCCATCTATACAGAAACTCCTTGTAATGTGGTGCCCATCTATACAGAAACTCCTTGTAATGTGGTGCCCATCTATACAGAAACTCCTTGTAATGTGGTGCCCATCTATACAGAAACTCCTTGTAATGTGGTGCCCATCTATACAGAAACTCCTTGTAATGTGGTGCCCATCTATACAGAAACTCCTTGTAATGTGGTGCCCATCTATACAGAAACTCCTTGTAATGTGGTGCCCATCTATACAGAAACTCCTTGTAATGTGGTGCCCATCTATACAGAAACTCCTTGTAATGTGGTGCCCATCTATACAGAAACTCCTTGTAATGTGGTGCCCATCTATACAGAAACTCCTTGTAATGTGGTGCCCATCTATACAGAAACTCCTTGTAATGTGGTGCCCATCTATACAGAAACTCCTTGTAATGTGGTGCCCATCTATACAGAAACTCCTTGTAATGTGGTGCCCATCTATACAGAAACTCCTTGTAATGTGGTGCCCATCTATACAGAAACTCCTTGTAATGTGGTGCCCATCTATACAGAAACTCCTTGTAATGTGGTGCCCATCTATACAGAAACTCCTTGTAATGTGGTGCCCATCTATACAGAAACTCCTTGTAATGTGGTGCCCATCTATACAGAAACTCCTTGTAATGTGGTGCCCATCTATACAGAAACTCCTTGTAATGTGGTGCCCATCTATACAGAAACTCCTTGTAATGTGGTGCCCATCTATACAGAAACTCCTTGTAATGTGGTGCCCATCTATACAGAAACTCCTTGTAATGTGGTGCCCATCTATACAGAAACTCCTTGTAATGTGGTGCCCATCTATACAGAAACTCCTTGTAATGTGGTGCCCATCTATACAGAAACTCCTTGTAATGTGGTGCCCATCTATACAGAAACTCCTTGTAATGTGGTGCCCATCTATACAGAAACTCCTTGTAATGTGGTGCCCATCTATACAGAAACTCCTTGTAATGTGGTGCCCATCTATACAGAAACTCCTTGTAATGTGGTGCCCATCTATACAGAAACTCCTTGTAATGTGGTGCCCATCTATACAGAAACTCCTTGTAATGTGGTGCCCATCTATACAGAAACTCCTTGTAATGTGGTGCCCATCTATACAGAAACTCCTTGTAATGTGGTGCCCATCTATACAGAAACTCCTTGTAATGTGGTGCCCATCTATACAGAAACTCCTTGTAATGTGGTGCCCATCTATACAGAAACTCCTTGTAATGTGGTGCCCATCTATACAGAAACTCCTTGTAATGTGGTGCCCATCTATACAGAAACTCCTTGTAATGTGGTGCCCATCTATACAGAAACTCCTTGTAATGTGGTGCCCATCTATACAGAAACTCCTTGTAATGTGGTGCCCATCTATACAGAAACTCCTTGTAATGTGGTGCCCATCTATACAGAAACTCCTTGTAATGTGGTGCCCATCTATACAGAAACTCCTTGTAATGTGGTGCCCATCTATACAGAAACTCCTTGTAATGTGGTGCCCATCTATACAGAAACTCCTTGTAATGTGGTGCCCATCTATACAGAAACTCCTTGTAATGTGGTGCCCATCTATACAGAAACTCCTTGTAATGTGGTGCCCATCTATACAGAAACTCCTTGTAATGTGGTGCCCATCTATACAGAAACTCCTTGTAATGTGGTGCCCATCTATACAGAAACTCCTTGTAATGTGGTGCCCATCTATACAGAAACTCCTTGTAATGTGGTGCCCATCTATACAGAAACTCCTTGTAATGTGGTGCCCATCTATACAGAAACTCCTTGTAATGTGGTGCCCATCTATACAGAAACTCCTTGTAATGTGGTGCCCATCTATACAGAAACTCCTTGTAATGTGGTGCCCATCTATACAGAAACTCCTTGTAATGTGGTGCCCATCTATACAGAAACTCCTTGTAATGTGGTGCCCATCTATACAGAAACTCCTTGTAATGTGGTGCCCATCTATACAGAAACTCCTTGTAATGTGGTGCCCATCTATACAGAAACTCCTTGTAATGTGGTGCCCATCTATACAGAAACTCCTTGTAATGTGGTGCCCATCTATACAGAAACTCCTTGTAATGTGGTGCCCATCTATACAGAAACTCCTTGTAATGTGGTGCCCATCTATACAGAAACTCCTTGTAATGTGGTGCCCATCTATACAGAAACTCCTTGTAATGTGGTGCCCATCTATACAGAAACTCCTTGTAATGTGGTGCCCATCTATACAGAAACTCCTTGTAATGTGGTGCCCATCTATACAGAAACTCCTTGTAATGTGGTGCCCATCTATACAGAAACTCCTTGTAATGTGGTGCCCATCTATACAGAAACTCCTTGTAATGTGGTGCCCATCTATACAGAAACTCCTTGTAATGTGGTGCCCATCTATACAGAAACTCCTTGTAATGTGGTGCCCATCTATACAGAAACTCCTTGTAATGTGGTGCCCATCTATACAGAAACTCCTTGTAATGTGGTGCCCATCTATACAGAAACTCCTTGTAATGTGGTGCCCATCTATACAGAAACTCCTTGTAATGTGGTGCCCATCTATACAGAAACTCCTTGTAATGTGGTGCCCATCTATACAGAAACTCCTTGTAATGTGGTGCCCATCTATACAGAAACTCCTTGTAATGTGGTGCCCATCTATACAGAAACTCCTTGTAATGTGGTGCCCATCTATACAGAAACTCCTTGTAATGTGGTGCCCATCTATACAGAAACTCCTTGTAATGTGGTGCCCATCTATACAGAAACTCCTTGTAATGTGGTGCCCATCTATACAGAAACTCCTTGTAATGTGGTGCCCATCTATACAGAAACTCCTTGTAATGTGGTGCCCATCTATACAGAAACTCCTTGTAATGTGGTGCCCATCTATACAGAAACTCCTTGTAATGTGGTGCCCATCTATACAGAAACTCCTTGTAATGTGGTGCCCATCTATACAGAAACTCCTTGTAATGTGGTGCCCATCTATACAGAAACTCCTTGTAATGTGGTGCCCATCTATACAGAAACTCCTTGTAATGTGGTGCCCATCTATACAGAAACTCCTTGTAATGTGGTGCCCATCTATACAGAAACTCCTTGTAATGTGGTGCCCATCTATACAGAAACTCCTTGTAATGTGGTGCCCATCTATACAGAAACTCCTTGTAATGTGGTGCCCATCTATACAGAAACTCCTTGTAATGTGGTGCCCATCTATACAGAAACTCCTTGTAATGTGGTGCCCATCTATACAGAAACTCCTTGTAATGTGGTGCCCATCTATACAGAAACTCCTTGTAATGTGGTGCCCATCTATACAGAAACTCCTTGTAATGTGGTGCCCATCTATACAGAAACTCCTTGTAATGTGGTGCCCATCTATACAGAAACTCCTTGTAATGTGGTGCCCATCTATACAGAAACTCCTTGTAATGTGGTGCCCATCTATACAGAAACTCCTTGTAATGTGGTGCCCATCTATACAGAAACTCCTTGTAATGTGGTGCCCATCTATACAGAAACTCCTTGTAATGTGGTGCCCATCTATACAGAAACTCCTTGTAATGTGGTGCCCATCTATACAGAAACTCCTTGTAATGTGGTGCCCATCTATACAGAAACTCCTTGTAATGTGGTGCCCATCTATACAGAAACTCCTTGTAATGTGGTGCCCATCTATACAGAAACTCCTTGTAATGTGGTGCCCATCTATACAGAAACTCCTTGTAATGTGGTGCCCATCTATACAGAAACTCCTTGTAATGTGGTGCCCATCTATACAGAAACTCCTTGTAATGTGGTGCCCATCTATACAGAAACTCCTTGTAATGTGGTGCCCATCTATACAGAAACTCCTTGTAATGTGGTGCCCATCTATACAGAAACTCCTTGTAATGTGGTGCCCATCTATACAGAAACTCCTTGTAATGTGGTGCCCATCTATACAGAAACTCCTTGTAATGTGGTGCCCATCTATACAGAAACTCCTTGTAATGTGGTGCCCATCTATACAGAAACTCCTTGTAATGTGGTGCCCATCTATACAGAAACTCCTTGTAATGTGGTGCCCATCTATACAGAAACTCCTTGTAATGTGGTGCCCATCTATACAGAAACTCCTTGTAATGTGGTGCCCATCTATACAGAAACTCCTTGTAATGTGGTGCCCATCTATACAGAAACTCCTTGTAATGTGGTGCCCATCTATACAGAAACTCCTTGTAATGTGGTGCCCATCTATACAGAAACTCCTTGTAATGTGGTGCCCATCTATACAGAAACTCCTTGTAATGTGGTGCCCATCTATACAGAAACTCCTTGTAATGTGGTGCCCATCTATACAGAAACTCCTTGTAATGTGGTGCCCATCTATACAGAAACTCCTTGTAATGTGGTGCCCATCTATACAGAAACTCCTTGTAATGTGGTGCCCATCTATACAGAAACTCCTTGTAATGTGGTGCCCATCTATACAGAAACTCCTTGTAATGTGGTGCCCATCTATACAGAAACTCCTTGTAATGTGGTGCCCATCTATACAGAAACTCCTTGTAATGTGGTGCCCATCTATACAGAAACTCCTTGTAATGTGGTGCCCATCTATACAGAAACTCCTTGTAATGTGGTGCCCATCTATACAGAAACTCCTTGTAATGTGGTGCCCATCTATACAGAAACTCCTTGTAATGTGGTGCCCATCTATACAGAAACTCCTTGTAATGTGGTGCCCATCTATACAGAAACTCCTTGTAATGTGGTGCCCATCTATACAGAAACTCCTTGTAATGTGGTGCCCATCTATACAGAAACTCCTTGTAATGTGGTGCCCATCTATACAGAAACTCCTTGTAATGTGGTGCCCATCTATACAGAAACTCCTTGTAATGTGGTGCCCATCTATACAGAAACTCCTTGTAATGTGGTGCCCATCTATACAGAAACTCCTTGTAATGTGGTGCCCATCTATACAGAAACTCCTTGTAATGTGGTGCCCATCTATACAGAAACTCCTTGTAATGTGGTGCCCATCTATACAGAAACTCCTTGTAATGTGGTGCCCATCTATACAGAAACTCCTTGTAATGTGGTGCCCATCTATACAGAAACTCCTTGTAATGTGGTGCCCATCTATACAGAAACTCCTTGTAATGTGGTGCCCATCTATACAGAAACTCCTTGTAATGTGGTGCCCATCTATACAGAAACTCCTTGTAATGTGGTGCCCATCTATACAGAAACTCCTTGTAATGTGGTGCCCATCTATACAGAAACTCCTTGTAATGTGGTGCCCATCTATACAGAAACTCCTTGTAATGTGGTGCCCATCTATACAGAAACTCCTTGTAATGTGGTGCCCATCTATACAGAAACTCCTTGTAATGTGGTGCCCATCTATACAGAAACTCCTTGTAATGTGGTGCCCATCTATACAGAAACTCCTTGTAATGTGGTGCCCATCTATACAGAAACTCCTTGTAATGTGGTGCCCATCTATACAGAAACTCCTTGTAATGTGGTGCCCATCTATACAGAAACTCCTTGTAATGTGGTGCCCATCTATACAGAAACTCCTTGTAATGTGGTGCCCATCTATACAGAAACTCCTTGTAATGTGGTGCCCATCTATACAGAAACTCCTTGTAATGTGGTGCCCATCTATACAGAAACTCCTTGTAATGTGGTGCCCATCTATACAGAAACTCCTTGTAATGTGGTGCCCATCTATACAGAAACTCCTTGTAATGTGGTGCCCATCTATACAGAAACTCCTTGTAATGTGGTGCCCATCTATACAGAAACTCCTTGTAATGTGGTGCCCATCTATACAGAAACTCCTTGTAATGTGGTGCCCATCTATACAGAAACTCCTTGTAATGTGGTGCCCATCTATACAGAAACTCCTTGTAATGTGGTGCCCATCTATACAGAAACTCCTTGTAATGTGGTGCCCATCTATACAGAAACTCCTTGTAATGTGGTGCCCATCTATACAGAAACTCCTTGTAATGTGGTGCCCATCTATACAGAAACTCCTTGTAATGTGGTGCCCATCTATACAGAAACTCCTTGTAATGTGGTGCCCATCTATACAGAAACTCCTTGTAATGTGGTGCCCATCTATACAGAAACTCCTTGTAATGTGGTGCCCATCTATACAGAAACTCCTTGTAATGTGGTGCCCATCTATACAGAAACTCCTTGTAATGTGGTGCCCATCTATACAGAAACTCCTTGTAATGTGGTGCCCATCTATACAGAAACTCCTTGTAATGTGGTGCCCATCTATACAGAAACTCCTTGTAATGTGGTGCCCATCTATACAGAAACTCCTTGTAATGTGGTGCCCATCTATACAGAAACTCCTTGTAATGTGGTGCCCATCTATACAGAAACTCCTTGTAATGTGGTGCCCATCTATACAGAAACTCCTTGTAATGTGGTGCCCATCTATACAGAAACTCCTTGTAATGTGGTGCCCATCTATACAGAAACTCCTTGTAATGTGGTGCCCATCTATACAGAAACTCCTTGTAATGTGGTGCCCATCTATACAGAAACTCCTTGTAATGTGGTGCCCATCTATACAGAAACTCCTTGTAATGTGGTGCCCATCTATACAGAAACTCCTTGTAATGTGGTGCCCATCTATACAGAAACTCCTTGTAATGTGGTGCCCATCTATACAGAAACTCCTTGTAATGTGGTGCCCATCTATACAGAAACTCCTTGTAATGTGGTGCCCATCTATACAGAAACTCCTTGTAATGTGGTGCCCATCTATACAGAAACTCCTTGTAATGTGGTGCCCATCTATACAGAAACTCCTTGTAATGTGGTGCCCATCTATACAGAAACTCCTTGTAATGTGGTGCCCATCTATACAGAAACTCCTTGTAATGTGGTGCCCATCTATACAGAAACTCCTTGTAATGTGGTGCCCATCTATACAGAAACTCCTTGTAATGTGGTGCCCATCTATACAGAAACTCCTTGTAATGTGGTGCCCATCTATACAGAAACTCCTTGTAATGTGGTGCCCATCTATACAGAAACTCCTTGTAATGTGGTGCCCATCTATACAGAAACTCCTTGTAATGTGGTGCCCATCTATACAGAAACTCCTTGTAATGTGGTGCCCATCTATACAGAAACTCCTTGTAATGTGGTGCCCATCTATACAGAAACTCCTTGTAATGTGGTGCCCATCTATACAGAAACTCCTTGTAATGTGGTGCCCATCTATACAGAAACTCCTTGTAATGTGGTGCCCATCTATACAGAAACTCCTTGTAATGTGGTGCCCATCTATACAGAAACTCCTTGTAATGTGGTGCCCATCTATACAGAAACTCCTTGTAATGTGGTGCCCATCTATACAGAAACTCCTTGTAATGTGGTGCCCATCTATACAGAAACTCCTTGTAATGTGGTGCCCATCTATACAGAAACTCCTTGTAATGTGGTGCCCATCTATACAGAAACTCCTTGTAATGTGGTGCCCATCTATACAGAAACTCCTTGTAATGTGGTGCCCATCTATACAGAAACTCCTTGTAATGTGGTGCCCATCTATACAGAAACTCCTTGTAATGTGGTGCCCATCTATACAGAAACTCCTTGTAATGTGGTGCCCATCTATACAGAAACTCCTTGTAATGTGGTGCCCATCTATACAGAAACTCCTTGTAATGTGGTGCCCATCTATACAGAAACTCCTTGTAATGTGGTGCCCATCTATACAGAAACTCCTTGTAATGTGGTGCCCATCTATACAGAAACTCCTTGTAATGTGGTGCCCATCTATACAGAAACTCCTTGTAATGTGGTGCCCATCTATACAGAAACTCCTTGTAATGTGGTGCCCATCTATACAGAAACTCCTTGTAATGTGGTGCCCATCTATACAGAAACTCCTTGTAATGTGGTGCCCATCTATACAGAAACTCCTTGTAATGTGGTGCCCATCTATACAGAAACTCCTTGTAATGTGGTGCCCATCTATACAGAAACTCCTTGTAATGTGGTGCCCATCTATACAGAAACTCCTTGTAATGTGGTGCCCATCTATACAGAAACTCCTTGTAATGTGGTGCCCATCTATACAGAAACTCCTTGTAATGTGGTGCCCATCTATACAGAAACTCCTTGTAATGTGGTGCCCATCTATACAGAAACTCCTTGTAATGTGGTGCCCATCTATACAGAAACTCCTTGTAATGTGGTGCCCATCTATACAGAAACTCCTTGTAATGTGGTGCCCATCTATACAGAAACTCCTTGTAATGTGGTGCCCATCTATACAGAAACTCCTTGTAATGTGGTGCCCATCTATACAGAAACTCCTTGTAATGTGGTGCCCATCTATACAGAAACTCCTTGTAATGTGGTGCCCATCTATACAGAAACTCCTTGTAATGTGGTGCCCATCTATACAGAAACTCCTTGTAATGTGGTGCCCATCTATACAGAAACTCCTTGTAATGTGGTGCCCATCTATACAGAAACTCCTTGTAATGTGGTGCCCATCTATACAGAAACTCCTTGTAATGTGGTGCCCATCTATACAGAAACTCCTTGTAATGTGGTGCCCATCTATACAGAAACTCCTTGTAATGTGGTGCCCATCTATACAGAAACTCCTTGTAATGTGGTGCCCATCTATACAGAAACTCCTTGTAATGTGGTGCCCATCTATACAGAAACTCCTTGTAATGTGGTGCCCATCTATACAGAAACTCCTTGTAATGTGGTGCCCATCTATACAGAAACTCCTTGTAATGTGGTGCCCATCTATACAGAAACTCCTTGTAATGTGGTGCCCATCTATACAGAAACTCCTTGTAATGTGGTGCCCATCTATACAGAAACTCCTTGTAATGTGGTGCCCATCTATACAGAAACTCCTTGTAATGTGGTGCCCATCTATACAGAAACTCCTTGTAATGTGGTGCCCATCTATACAGAAACTCCTTGTAATGTGGTGCCCATCTATACAGAAACTCCTTGTAATGTGGTGCCCATCTATACAGAAACTCCTTGTAATGTGGTGCCCATCTATACAGAAACTCCTTGTAATGTGGTGCCCATCTATACAGAAACTCCTTGTAATGTGGTGCCCATCTATACAGAAACTCCTTGTAATGTGGTGCCCATCTATACAGAAACTCCTTGTAATGTGGTGCCCATCTATACAGAAACTCCTTGTAATGTGGTGCCCATCTATACAGAAACTCCTTGTAATGTGGTGCCCATCTATACAGAAACTCCTTGTAATGTGGTGCCCATCTATACAGAAACTCCTTGTAATGTGGTGCCCATCTATACAGAAACTCCTTGTAATGTGGTGCCCATCTATACAGAAACTCCTTGTAATGTGGTGCCCATCTATACAGAAACTCCTTGTAATGTGGTGCCCATCTATACAGAAACTCCTTGTAATGTGGTGCCCATCTATACAGAAACTCCTTGTAATGTGGTGCCCATCTATACAGAAACTCCTTGTAATGTGGTGCCCATCTATACAGAAACTCCTTGTAATGTGGTGCCCATCTATACAGAAACTCCTTGTAATGTGGTGCCCATCTATACAGAAACTCCTTGTAATGTGGTGCCCATCTATACAGAAACTCCTTGTAATGTGGTGCCCATCTATACAGAAACTCCTTGTAATGTGGTGCCCATCTATACAGAAACTCCTTGTAATGTGGTGCCCATCTATACAGAAACTCCTTGTAATGTGGTGCCCATCTATACAGAAACTCCTTGTAATGTGGTGCCCATCTATACAGAAACTCCTTGTAATGTGGTGCCCATCTATACAGAAACTCCTTGTAATGTGGTGCCCATCTATACAGAAACTCCTTGTAATGTGGTGCCCATCTATACAGAAACTCCTTGTAATGTGGTGCCCATCTATACAGAAACTCCTTGTAATGTGGTGCCCATCTATACAGAAACTCCTTGTAATGTGGTGCCCATCTATACAGAAACTCCTTGTAATGTGGTGCCCATCTATACAGAAACTCCTTGTAATGTGGTGCCCATCTATACAGAAACTCCTTGTAATGTGGTGCCCATCTATACAGAAACTCCTTGTAATGTGGTGCCCATCTATACAGAAACTCCTTGTAATGTGGTGCCCATCTATACAGAAACTCCTTGTAATGTGGTGCCCATCTATACAGAAACTCCTTGTAATGTGGTGCCCATCTATACAGAAACTCCTTGTAATGTGGTGCCCATCTATACAGAAACTCCTTGTAATGTGGTGCCCATCTATACAGAAACTCCTTGTAATGTGGTGCCCATCTATACAGAAACTCCTTGTAATGTGGTGCCCATCTATACAGAAACTCCTTGTAATGTGGTGCCCATCTATACAGAAACTCCTTGTAATGTGGTGCCCATCTATACAGAAACTCCTTGTAATGTGGTGCCCATCTATACAGAAACTCCTTGTAATGTGGTGCCCATCTATACAGAAACTCCTTGTAATGTGGTGCCCATCTATACAGAAACTCCTTGTAATGTGGTGCCCATCTATACAGAAACTCCTTGTAATGTGGTGCCCATCTATACAGAAACTCCTTGTAATGTGGTGCCCATCTATACAGAAACTCCTTGTAATGTGGTGCCCATCTATACAGAAACTCCTTGTAATGTGGTGCCCATCTATACAGAAACTCCTTGTAATGTGGTGCCCATCTATACAGAAACTCCTTGTAATGTGGTGCCCATCTATACAGAAACTCCTTGTAATGTGGTGCCCATCTATACAGAAACTCCTTGTAATGTGGTGCCCATCTATACAGAAACTCCTTGTAATGTGGTGCCCATCTATACAGAAACTCCTTGTAATGTGGTGCCCATCTATACAGAAACTCCTTGTAATGTGGTGCCCATCTATACAGAAACTCCTTGTAATGTGGTGCCCATCTATACAGAAACTCCTTGTAATGTGGTGCCCATCTATACAGAAACTCCTTGTAATGTGGTGCCCATCTATACAGAAACTCCTTGTAATGTGGTGCCCATCTATACAGAAACTCCTTGTAATGTGGTGCCCATCTATACAGAAACTCCTTGTAATGTGGTGCCCATCTATACAGAAACTCCTTGTAATGTGGTGCCCATCTATACAGAAACTCCTTGTAATGTGGTGCCCATCTATACAGAAACTCCTTGTAATGTGGTGCCCATCTATACAGAAACTCCTTGTAATGTGGTGCCCATCTATACAGAAACTCCTTGTAATGTGGTGCCCATCTATACAGAAACTCCTTGTAATGTGGTGCCCATCTATACAGAAACTCCTTGTAATGTGGTGCCCATCTATACAGAAACTCCTTGTAATGTGGTGCCCATCTATACAGAAACTCCTTGTAATGTGGTGCCCATCTATACAGAAACTCCTTGTAATGTGGTGCCCATCTATACAGAAACTCCTTGTAATGTGGTGCCCATCTATACAGAAACTCCTTGTAATGTGGTGCCCATCTATACAGAAACTCCTTGTAATGTGGTGCCCATCTATACAGAAACTCCTTGTAATGTGGTGCCCATCTATACAGAAACTCCTTGTAATGTGGTGCCCATCTATACAGAAACTCCTTGTATGTGGTGCCCATCTATACAGAAACTCCTTGTAATGTGGTGCCCATCTATACAGAAACTCCTTGTAATGTGGTGCCCATCTATACAGAAACTCCTTGTAATGTGGTGCCCATCTATACAGAAACTCCTTGTAATGTGGTGCCCATCTATACAGAAACTCCTTGTAATGTGGTGCCCATCTATACAGAAACTCCTTGTAATGTGGTGCCCATCTATACAGAAACTCCTTGTAATGTGGTGCCCATCTATACAGAAACTCCTTGTAATGTGGTGCCCATCTATACAGAAACTCCTTGTAATGTGGTGCCCATCTATACAGAAACTCCTTGTAATGTGGTGCCCATCTATACAGAAACTCCTTGTAATGTGGTGCCCATCTATACAGAAACTCCTTGTAATGTGGTGCCCATCTATACAGAAACTCCTTGTAATGTGGTGCCCATCTATACAGAAACTCCTTGTAATGTGGTGCCCATCTATACAGAAACTCCTTGTAATGTGGTGCCCATCTATACAGAAACTCCTTGTAATGTGGTGCCCATCTATACAGAAACTCCTTGTAATGTGGTGCCCATCTATACAGAAACTCCTTGTAATGTGGTGCCCATCTATACAGAAACTCCTTGTAATGTGGTGCCCATCTATACAGAAACTCCTTGTAATGTGGTGCCCATCTATACAGAAACTCCTTGTAATGTGGTGCCCATCTATACAGAAACTCCTTGTAATGTGGTGCCCATCTATACAGAAACTCCTTGTAATGTGGTGCCCATCTATACAGAAACTCCTTGTAATGTGGTGCCCATCTATACAGAAACTCCTTGTAATGTGGTGCCCATCTATACAGAAACTCCTTGTAATGTGGTGCCCATCTATACAGAAACTCCTTGTAATGTGGTGCCCATCTATACAGAAACTCCTTGTAATGTGGTGCCCATCTATACAGAAACTCCTTGTAATGTGGTGCCCATCTATACAGAAACTCCTTGTAATGTGGTGCCCATCTATACAGAAACTCCTTGTAATGTGGTGCCCATCTATACAGAAACTCCTTGTAATGTGGTGCCCATCTATACAGAAACTCCTTGTAATGTGGTGCCCATCTATACAGAAACTCCTTGTAATGTGGTGCCCATCTATACAGAAACTCCTTGTAATGTGGTGCCCATCTATACAGAAACTCCTTGTAATGTGGTGCCCATCTATACAGAAACTCCTTGTAATGTGGTGCCCATCTATACAGAAACTCCTTGTAATGTGGTGCCCATCTATACAGAAACTCCTTGTAATGTGGTGCCCATCTATACAGAAACTCCTTGTAATGTGGTGCCCATCTATACAGAAACTCCTTGTAATGTGGTGCCCATCTATACAGAAACTCCTTGTAATGTGGTGCCCATCTATACAGAAACTCCTTGTAATGTGGTGCCCATCTATACAGAAACTCCTTGTAATGTGGTGCCCATCTATACAGAAACTCCTTGTAATGTGGTGCCCATCTATACAGAAACTCCTTGTAATGTGGTGCCCATCTATACAGAAACTCCTTGTAATGTGGTGCCCATCTATACAGAAACTCCTTGTAATGTGGTGCCCATCTATACAGAAACTCCTTGTAATGTGGTGCCCATCTATACAGAAACTCCTTGTAATGTGGTGCCCATCTATACAGAAACTCCTTGTAATGTGGTGCCCATCTATACAGAAACTCCTTGTAATGTGGTGCCCATCTATACAGAAACTCCTTGTAATGTGGTGCCCATCTATACAGAAACTCCTTGTAATGTGGTGCCCATCTATACAGAAACTCCTTGTAATGTGGTGCCCATCTATACAGAAACTCCTTGTAATGTGGTGCCCATCTATACAGAAACTCCTTGTAATGTGGTGCCCATCTATACAGAAACTCCTTGTAATGTGGTGCCCATCTATACAGAAACTCCTTGTAATGTGGTGCCCATCTATACAGAAACTCCTTGTAATGTGGTGCCCATCTATACAGAAACTCCTTGTAATGTGGTGCCCATCTATACAGAAACTCCTTGTAATGTGGTGCCCATCTATACAGAAACTCCTTGTAATGTGGTGCCCATCTATACAGAAACTCCTTGTAATGTGGTGCCCATCTATACAGAAACTCCTTGTAATGTGGTGCCCATCTATACAGAAACTCCTTGTAATGTGGTGCCCATCTATACAGAAACTCCTTGTAATGTGGTGCCCATCTATACAGAAACTCCTTGTAATGTGGTGCCCATCTATACAGAAACTCCTTGTAATGTGGTGCCCATCTATACAGAAACTCCTTGTAATGTGGTGCCCATCTATACAGAAACTCCTTGTAATGTGGTGCCCATCTATACAGAAACTCCTTGTAATGTGGTGCCCATCTATACAGAAACTCCTTGTAATGTGGTGCCCATCTATACAGAAACTCCTTGTAATGTGGTGCCCATCTATACAGAAACTCCTTGTAATGTGGTGCCCATCTATACAGAAACTCCTTGTAATGTGGTGCCCATCTATACAGAAACTCCTTGTAATGTGGTGCCCATCTATACAGAAACTCCTTGTAATGTGGTGCCCATCTATACAGAAACTCCTTGTAATGTGGTGCCCATCTATACAGAAACTCCTTGTAATGTGGTGCCCATCTATACAGAAACTCCTTGTAATGTGGTGCCCATCTATACAGAAACTCCTTGTAATGTGGTGCCCATCTATACAGAAACTCCTTGTAATGTGGTGCCCATCTATACAGAAACTCCTTGTAATGTGGTGCCCATCTATACAGAAACTCCTTGTAATGTGGTGCCCATCTATACAGAAACTCCTTGTAATGTGGTGCCCATCTATACAGAAACTCCTTGTAATGTGGTGCCCATCTATACAGAAACTCCTTGTAATGTGGTGCCCATCTATACAGAAACTCCTTGTAATGTGGTGCCCATCTATACAGAAACTCCTTGTAATGTGGTGCCCATCTATACAGAAACTCCTTGTAATGTGGTGCCCATCTATACAGAAACTCCTTGTAATGTGGTGCCCATCTATACAGAAACTCCTTGTAATGTGGTGCCCATCTATACAGAAACTCCTTGTAATGTGGTGCCCATCTATACAGAAACTCCTTGTAATGTGGTGCCCATCTATACAGAAACTCCTTGTAATGTGGTGCCCATCTATACAGAAACTCCTTGTAATGTGGTGCCCATCTATACAGAAACTCCTTGTAATGTGGTGCCCATCTATACAGAAACTCCTTGTAATGTGGTGCCCATCTATACAGAAACTCCTTGTAATGTGGTGCCCATCTATACAGAAACTCCTTGTAATGTGGTGCCCATCTATACAGAAACTCCTTGTAATGTGGTGCCCATCTATACAGAAACTCCTTGTAATGTGGTGCCCATCTATACAGAAACTCCTTGTAATGTGGTGCCCATCTATACAGAAACTCCTTGTAATGTGGTGCCCATCTATACAGAAACTCCTTGTAATGTGGTGCCCATCTATACAGAAACTCCTTGTAATGTGGTGCCCATCTATACAGAAACTCCTTGTAATGTGGTGCCCATCTATACAGAAACTCCTTGTAATGTGGTGCCCATCTATACAGAAACTCCTTGTAATGTGGTGCCCATCTATACAGAAACTCCTTGTAATGTGGTGCCCATCTATACAGAAACTCCTTGTAATGTGGTGCCCATCTATACAGAAACTCCTTGTAATGTGGTGCCCATCTATACAGAAACTCCTTGTAATGTGGTGCCCATCTATACAGAAACTCCTTGTAATGTGGTGCCCATCTATACAGAAACTCCTTGTAATGTGGTGCCCATCTATACAGAAACTCCTTGTAATGTGGTGCCCATCTATACAGAAACTCCTTGTAATGTGGTGCCCATCTATACAGAAACTCCTTGTAATGTGGTGCCCATCTATACAGAAACTCCTTGTAATGTGGTGCCCATCTATACAGAAACTCCTTGTAATGTGGTGCCCATCTATACAGAAACTCCTTGTAATGTGGTGCCCATCTATACAGAAACTCCTTGTAATGTGGTGCCCATCTATACAGAAACTCCTTGTAATGTGGTGCCCATCTATACAGAAACTCCTTGTAATGTGGTGCCCATCTATACAGAAACTCCTTGTAATGTGGTGCCCATCTATACAGAAACTCCTTGTAATGTGGTGCCCATCTATACAGAAACTCCTTGTAATGTGGTGCCCATCTATACAGAAACTCCTTGTAATGTGGTGCCCATCTATACAGAAACTCCTTGTAATGTGGTGCCCATCTATACAGAAACTCCTTGTAATGTGGTGCCCATCTATACAGAAACTCCTTGTAATGTGGTGCCCATCTATACAGAAACTCCTTGTAATGTGGTGCCCATCTATACAGAAACTCCTTGTAATGTGGTGCCCATCTATACAGAAACTCCTTGTAATGTGGTGCCCATCTATACAGAAACTCCTTGTAATGTGGTGCCCATCTATACAGAAACTCCTTGTAATGTGGTGCCCATCTATACAGAAACTCCTTGTAATGTGGTGCCCATCTATACAGAAACTCCTTGTAATGTGGTGCCCATCTATACAGAAACTCCTTGTAATGTGGTGCCCATCTATACAGAAACTCCTTGTAATGTGGTGCCCATCTATACAGAAACTCCTTGTAATGTGGTGCCCATCTATACAGAAACTCCTTGTAATGTGGTGCCCATCTATACAGAAACTCCTTGTAATGTGGTGCCCATCTATACAGAAACTCCTTGTAATGTGGTGCCCATCTATACAGAAACTCCTTGTAATGTGGTGCCCATCTATACAGAAACTCCTTGTAATGTGGTGCCCATCTATACAGAAACTCCTTGTAATGTGGTGCCCATCTATACAGAAACTCCTTGTAATGTGGTGCCCATCTATACAGAAACTCCTTGTAATGTGGTGCCCATCTATACAGAAACTCCTTGTAATGTGGTGCCCATCTATACAGAAACTCCTTGTAATGTGGTGCCCATCTATACAGAAACTCCTTGTAATGTGGTGCCCATCTATACAGAAACTCCTTGTAATGTGGTGCCCATCTATACAGAAACTCCTTGTAATGTGGTGCCCATCTATACAGAAACTCCTTGTAATGTGGTGCCCATCTATACAGAAACTCCTTGTAATGTGGTGCCCATCTATACAGAAACTCCTTGTAATGTGGTGCCCATCTATACAGAAACTCCTTGTAATGTGGTGCCCATCTATACAGAAACTCCTTGTAATGTGGTGCCCATCTATACAGAAACTCCTTGTAATGTGGTGCCCATCTATACAGAAACTCCTTGTAATGTGGTGCCCATCTATACAGAAACTCCTTGTAATGTGGTGCCCATCTATACAGAAACTCCTTGTAATGTGGTGCCCATCTATACAGAAACTCCTTGTAATGTGGTGCCCATCTATACAGAAACTCCTTGTAATGTGGTGCCCATCTATACAGAAACTCCTTGTAATGTGGTGCCCATCTATACAGAAACTCCTTGTAATGTGGTGCCCATCTATACAGAAACTCCTTGTAATGTGGTGCCCATCTATACAGAAACTCCTTGTAATGTGGTGCCCATCTATACAGAAACTCCTTGTAATGTGGTGCCCATCTATACAGAAACTCCTTGTAATGTGGTGCCCATCTATACAGAAACTCCTTGTAATGTGGTGCCCATCTATACAGAAACTCCTTGTAATGTGGTGCCCATCTATACAGAAACTCCTTGTAATGTGGTGCCCATCTATACAGAAACTCCTTGTAATGTGGTGCCCATCTATACAGAAACTCCTTGTAATGTGGTGCCCATCTATACAGAAACTCCTTGTAATGTGGTGCCCATCTATACAGAAACTCCTTGTAATGTGGTGCCCATCTATACAGAAACTCCTTGTAATGTGGTGCCCATCTATACAGAAACTCCTTGTAATGTGGTGCCCATCTATACAGAAACTCCTTGTAATGTGGTGCCCATCTATACAGAAACTCCTTGTAATGTGGTGCCCATCTATACAGAAACTCCTTGTAATGTGGTGCCCATCTATACAGAAACTCCTTGTAATGTGGTGCCCATCTATACAGAAACTCCTTGTAATGTGGTGCCCATCTATACAGAAACTCCTTGTAATGTGGTGCCCATCTATACAGAAACTCCTTGTAATGTGGTGCCCATCTATACAGAAACTCCTTGTAATGTGGTGCCCATCTATACAGAAACTCCTTGTAATGTGGTGCCCATCTATACAGAAACTCCTTGTAATGTGGTGCCCATCTATACAGAAACTCCTTGTAATGTGGTGCCCATCTATACAGAAACTCCTTGTAATGTGGTGCCCATCTATACAGAAACTCCTTGTAATGTGGTGCCCATCTATACAGAAACTCCTTGTAATGTGGTGCCCATCTATACAGAAACTCCTTGTAATGTGGTGCCCATCTATACAGAAACTCCTTGTAATGTGGTGCCCATCTATACAGAAACTCCTTGTAATGTGGTGCCCATCTATACAGAAACTCCTTGTAATGTGGTGCCCATCTATACAGAAACTCCTTGTAATGTGGTGCCCATCTATACAGAAACTCCTTGTAATGTGGTGCCCATCTATACAGAAACTCCTTGTAATGTGGTGCCCATCTATACAGAAACTCCTTGTAATGTGGTGCCCATCTATACAGAAACTCCTTGTAATGTGGTGCCCATCTATACAGAAACTCCTTGTAATGTGGTGCCCATCTATACAGAAACTCCTTGTAATGTGGTGCCCATCTATACAGAAACTCCTTGTAATGTGGTGCCCATCTATACAGAAACTCCTTGTAATGTGGTGCCCATCTATACAGAAACTCCTTGTAATGTGGTGCCCATCTATACAGAAACTCCTTGTAATGTGGTGCCCATCTATACAGAAACTCCTTGTAATGTGGTGCCCATCTATACAGAAACTCCTTGTAATGTGGTGCCCATCTATACAGAAACTCCTTGTAATGTGGTGCCCATCTATACAGAAACTCCTTGTAATGTGGTGCCCATCTATACAGAAACTCCTTGTAATGTGGTGCCCATCTATACAGAAACTCCTTGTAATGTGGTGCCCATCTATACAGAAACTCCTTGTAATGTGGTGCCCATCTATACAGAAACTCCTTGTAATGTGGTGCCCATCTATACAGAAACTCCTTGTAATGTGGTGCCCATCTATACAGAAACTCCTTGTAATGTGGTGCCCATCTATACAGAAACTCCTTGTAATGTGGTGCCCATCTATACAGAAACTCCTTGTAATGTGGTGCCCATCTATACAGAAACTCCTTGTAATGTGGTGCCCATCTATACAGAAACTCCTTGTAATGTGGTGCCCATCTATACAGAAACTCCTTGTAATGTGGTGCCCATCTATACAGAAACTCCTTGTAATGTGGTGCCCATCTATACAGAAACTCCTTGTAATGTGGTGCCCATCTATACAGAAACTCCTTGTAATGTGGTGCCCATCTATACAGAAACTCCTTGTAATGTGGTGCCCATCTATACAGAAACTCCTTGTAATGTGGTGCCCATCTATACAGAAACTCCTTGTAATGTGGTGCCCATCTATACAGAAACTCCTTGTAATGTGGTGCCCATCTATACAGAAACTCCTTGTAATGTGGTGCCCATCTATACAGAAACTCCTTGTAATGTGGTGCCCATCTATACAGAAACTCCTTGTAATGTGGTGCCCATCTATACAGAAACTCCTTGTAATGTGGTGCCCATCTATACAGAAACTCCTTGTAATGTGGTGCCCATCTATACAGAAACTCCTTGTAATGTGGTGCCCATCTATACAGAAACTCCTTGTAATGTGGTGCCCATCTATACAGAAACTCCTTGTAATGTGGTGCCCATCTATACAGAAACTCCTTGTAATGTGGTGCCCATCTATACAGAAACTCCTTGTAATGTGGTGCCCATCTATACAGAAACTCCTTGTAATGTGGTGCCCATCTATACAGAAACTCCTTGTAATGTGGTGCCCATCTATACAGAAACTCCTTGTAATGTGGTGCCCATCTATACAGAAACTCCTTGTAATGTGGTGCCCATCTATACAGAAACTCCTTGTAATGTGGTGCCCATCTATACAGAAACTCCTTGTAATGTGGTGCCCATCTATACAGAAACTCCTTGTAATGTGGTGCCCATCTATACAGAAACTCCTTGTAATGTGGTGCCCATCTATACAGAAACTCCTTGTAATGTGGTGCCCATCTATACAGAAACTCCTTGTAATGTGGTGCCCATCTATACAGAAACTCCTTGTAATGTGGTGCCCATCTATACAGAAACTCCTTGTAATGTGGTGCCCATCTATACAGAAACTCCTTGTAATGTGGTGCCCATCTATACAGAAACTCCTTGTAATGTGGTGCCCATCTATACAGAAACTCCTTGTAATGTGGTGCCCATCTATACAGAAACTCCTTGTAATGTGGTGCCCATCTATACAGAAACTCCTTGTAATGTGGTGCCCATCTATACAGAAACTCCTTGTAATGTGGTGCCCATCTATACAGAAACTCCTTGTAATGTGGTGCCCATCTATACAGAAACTCCTTGTAATGTGGTGCCCATCTATACAGAAACTCCTTGTAATGTGGTGCCCATCTATACAGAAACTCCTTGTAATGTGGTGCCCATCTATACAGAAACTCCTTGTAATGTGGTGCCCATCTATACAGAAACTCCTTGTAATGTGGTGCCCATCTATACAGAAACTCCTTGTAATGTGGTGCCCATCTATACAGAAACTCCTTGTAATGTGGTGCCCATCTATACAGAAACTCCTTGTAATGTGGTGCCCATCTATACAGAAACTCCTTGTAATGTGGTGCCCATCTATACAGAAACTCCTTGTAATGTGGTGCCCATCTATACAGAAACTCCTTGTAATGTGGTGCCCATCTATACAGAAACTCCTTGTAATGTGGTGCCCATCTATACAGAAACTCCTTGTAATGTGGTGCCCATCTATACAGAAACTCCTTGTAATGTGGTGCCCATCTATACAGAAACTCCTTGTAATGTGGTGCCCATCTATACAGAAACTCCTTGTAATGTGGTGCCCATCTATACAGAAACTCCTTGTAATGTGGTGCCCATCTATACAGAAACTCCTTGTAATGTGGTGCCCATCTATACAGAAACTCCTTGTAATGTGGTGCCCATCTATACAGAAACTCCTTGTAATGTGGTGCCCATCTATACAGAAACTCCTTGTAATGTGGTGCCCATCTATACAGAAACTCCTTGTAATGTGGTGCCCATCTATACAGAAACTCCTTGTAATGTGGTGCCCATCTATACAGAAACTCCTTGTAATGTGGTGCCCATCTATACAGAAACTCCTTGTAATGTGGTGCCCATCTATACAGAAACTCCTTGTAATGTGGTGCCCATCTATACAGAAACTCCTTGTAATGTGGTGCCCATCTATACAGAAACTCCTTGTAATGTGGTGCCCATCTATACAGAAACTCCTTGTAATGTGGTGCCCATCTATACAGAAACTCCTTGTAATGTGGTGCCCATCTATACAGAAACTCCTTGTAATGTGGTGCCCATCTATACAGAAACTCCTTGTAATGTGGTGCCCATCTATACAGAAACTCCTTGTAATGTGGTGCCCATCTATACAGAAACTCCTTGTAATGTGGTGCCCATCTATACAGAAACTCCTTGTAATGTGGTGCCCATCTATACAGAAACTCCTTGTAATGTGGTGCCCATCTATACAGAAACTCCTTGTAATGTGGTGCCCATCTATACAGAAACTCCTTGTAATGTGGTGCCCATCTATACAGAAACTCCTTGTAATGTGGTGCCCATCTATACAGAAACTCCTTGTAATGTGGTGCCCATCTATACAGAAACTCCTTGTAATGTGGTGCCCATCTATACAGAAACTCCTTGTAATGTGGTGCCCATCTATACAGAAACTCCTTGTAATGTGGTGCCCATCTATACAGAAACTCCTTGTAATGTGGTGCCCATCTATACAGAAACTCCTTGTAATGTGGTGCCCATCTATACAGAAACTCCTTGTAATGTGGTGCCCATCTATACAGAAACTCCTTGTAATGTGGTGCCCATCTATACAGAAACTCCTTGTAATGTGGTGCCCATCTATACAGAAACTCCTTGTAATGTGGTGCCCATCTATACAGAAACTCCTTGTAATGTGGTGCCCATCTATACAGAAACTCCTTGTAATGTGGTGCCCATCTATACAGAAACTCCTTGTAATGTGGTGCCCATCTATACAGAAACTCCTTGTAATGTGGTGCCCATCTATACAGAAACTCCTTGTAATGTGGTGCCCATCTATACAGAAACTCCTTGTAATGTGGTGCCCATCTATACAGAAACTCCTTGTAATGTGGTGCCCATCTATACAGAAACTCCTTGTAATGTGGTGCCCATCTATACAGAAACTCCTTGTAATGTGGTGCCCATCTATACAGAAACTCCTTGTAATGTGGTGCCCATCTATACAGAAACTCCTTGTAATGTGGTGCCCATCTATACAGAAACTCCTTGTAATGTGGTGCCCATCTATACAGAAACTCCTTGTAATGTGGTGCCCATCTATACAGAAACTCCTTGTAATGTGGTGCCCATCTATACAGAAACTCCTTGTAATGTGGTGCCCATCTATACAGAAACTCCTTGTAATGTGGTGCCCATCTATACAGAAACTCCTTGTAATGTGGTGCCCATCTATACAGAAACTCCTTGTAATGTGGTGCCCATCTATACAGAAACTCCTTGTAATGTGGTGCCCATCTATACAGAAACTCCTTGTAATGTGGTGCCCATCTATACAGAAACTCCTTGTAATGTGGTGCCCATCTATACAGAAACTCCTTGTAATGTGGTGCCCATCTATACAGAAACTCCTTGTAATGTGGTGCCCATCTATACAGAAACTCCTTGTAATGTGGTGCCCATCTATACAGAAACTCCTTGTAATGTGGTGCCCATCTATACAGAAACTCCTTGTAATGTGGTGCCCATCTATACAGAAACTCCTTGTAATGTGGTGCCCATCTATACAGAAACTCCTTGTAATGTGGTGCCCATCTATACAGAAACTCCTTGTAATGTGGTGCCCATCTATACAGAAACTCCTTGTAATGTGGTGCCCATCTATACAGAAACTCCTTGTAATGTGGTGCCCATCTATACAGAAACTCCTTGTAATGTGGTGCCCATCTATACAGAAACTCCTTGTAATGTGGTGCCCATCTATACAGAAACTCCTTGTAATGTGGTGCCCATCTATACAGAAACTCCTTGTAATGTGGTGCCCATCTATACAGAAACTCCTTGTAATGTGGTGCCCATCTATACAGAAACTCCTTGTAATGTGGTGCCCATCTATACAGAAACTCCTTGTAATGTGGTGCCCATCTATACAGAAACTCCTTGTAATGTGGTGCCCATCTATACAGAAACTCCTTGTAATGTGGTGCCCATCTATACAGAAACTCCTTGTAATGTGGTGCCCATCTATACAGAAACTCCTTGTAATGTGGTGCCCATCTATACAGAAACTCCTTGTAATGTGGTGCCCATCTATACAGAAACTCCTTGTAATGTGGTGCCCATCTATACAGAAACTCCTTGTAATGTGGTGCCCATCTATACAGAAACTCCTTGTAATGTGGTGCCCATCTATACAGAAACTCCTTGTAATGTGGTGCCCATCTATACAGAAACTCCTTGTAATGTGGTGCCCATCTATACAGAAACTCCTTGTAATGTGGTGCCCATCTATACAGAAACTCCTTGTAATGTGGTGCCCATCTATACAGAAACTCCTTGTAATGTGGTGCCCATCTATACAGAAACTCCTTGTAATGTGGTGCCCATCTATACAGAAACTCCTTGTAATGTGGTGCCCATCTATACAGAAACTCCTTGTAATGTGGTGCCCATCTATACAGAAACTCCTTGTAATGTGGTGCCCATCTATACAGAAACTCCTTGTAATGTGGTGCCCATCTATACAGAAACTCCTTGTAATGTGGTGCCCATCTATACAGAAACTCCTTGTAATGTGGTGCCCATCTATACAGAAACTCCTTGTAATGTGGTGCCCATCTATACAGAAACTCCTTGTAATGTGGTGCCCATCTATACAGAAACTCCTTGTAATGTGGTGCCCATCTATACAGAAACTCCTTGTAATGTGGTGCCCATCTATACAGAAACTCCTTGTAATGTGGTGCCCATCTATACAGAAACTCCTTGTAATGTGGTGCCCATCTATACAGAAACTCCTTGTAATGTGGTGCCCATCTATACAGAAACTCCTTGTAATGTGGTGCCCATCTATACAGAAACTCCTTGTAATGTGGTGCCCATCTATACAGAAACTCCTTGTAATGTGGTGCCCATCTATACAGAAACTCCTTGTAATGTGGTGCCCATCTATACAGAAACTCCTTGTAATGTGGTGCCCATCTATACAGAAACTCCTTGTAATGTGGTGCCCATCTATACAGAAACTCCTTGTAATGTGGTGCCCATCTATACAGAAACTCCTTGTAATGTGGTGCCCATCTATACAGAAACTCCTTGTAATGTGGTGCCCATCTATACAGAAACTCCTTGTAATGTGGTGCCCATCTATACAGAAACTCCTTGTAATGTGGTGCCCATCTATACAGAAACTCCTTGTAATGTGGTGCCCATCTATACAGAAACTCCTTGTAATGTGGTGCCCATCTATACAGAAACTCCTTGTAATGTGGTGCCCATCTATACAGAAACTCCTTGTAATGTGGTGCCCATCTATACAGAAACTCCTTGTAATGTGGTGCCCATCTATACAGAAACTCCTTGTAATGTGGTGCCCATCTATACAGAAACTCCTTGTAATGTGGTGCCCATCTATACAGAAACTCCTTGTAATGTGGTGCCCATCTATACAGAAACTCCTTGTAATGTGGTGCCCATCTATACAGAAACTCCTTGTAATGTGGTGCCCATCTATACAGAAACTCCTTGTAATGTGGTGCCCATCTATACAGAAACTCCTTGTAATGTGGTGCCCATCTATACAGAAACTCCTTGTAATGTGGTGCCCATCTATACAGAAACTCCTTGTAATGTGGTGCCCATCTATACAGAAACTCCTTGTAATGTGGTGCCCATCTATACAGAAACTCCTTGTAATGTGGTGCCCATCTATACAGAAACTCCTTGTAATGTGGTGCCCATCTATACAGAAACTCCTTGTAATGTGGTGCCCATCTATACAGAAACTCCTTGTAATGTGGTGCCCATCTATACAGAAACTCCTTGTAATGTGGTGCCCATCTATACAGAAACTCCTTGTAATGTGGTGCCCATCTATACAGAAACTCCTTGTAATGTGGTGCCCATCTATACAGAAACTCCTTGTAATGTGGTGCCCATCTATACAGAAACTCCTTGTAATGTGGTGCCCATCTATACAGAAACTCCTTGTAATGTGGTGCCCATCTATACAGAAACTCCTTGTAATGTGGTGCCCATCTATACAGAAACTCCTTGTAATGTGGTGCCCATCTATACAGAAACTCCTTGTAATGTGGTGCCCATCTATACAGAAACTCCTTGTAATGTGGTGCCCATCTATACAGAAACTCCTTGTAATGTGGTGCCCATCTATACAGAAACTCCTTGTAATGTGGTGCCCATCTATACAGAAACTCCTTGTAATGTGGTGCCCATCTATACAGAAACTCCTTGTAATGTGGTGCCCATCTATACAGAAACTCCTTGTAATGTGGTGCCCATCTATACAGAAACTCCTTGTAATGTGGTGCCCATCTATACAGAAACTCCTTGTAATGGTGCCCATCTATACAGAAACTCCTTGTAATGTGGTGCCCATCTATACAGAAACTCCTTGTAATGTGGTGCCCATCTATACAGAAACTCCTTGTAATGTGGTGCCCATCTATACAGAAACTCCTTGTAATGTGGTGCCCATCTATACAGAAACTCCTTGTAATGTGGTGCCCATCTATACAGAAACTCCTTGTAATGTGGTGCCCATCTATACAGAAACTCCTTGTAATGTGGTGCCCATCTATACAGAAACTCCTTGTAATGTGGTGCCCATCTATACAGAAACTCCTTGTAATGTGGTGCCCATCTATACAGAAACTCCTTGTAATGTGGTGCCCATCTATACAGAAACTCCTTGTAATGTGGTGCCCATCTATACAGAAACTCCTTGTAATGTGGTGCCCATCTATACAGAAACTCCTTGTAATGTGGTGCCCATCTATACAGAAACTCCTTGTAATGTGGTGCCCATCTATACAGAAACTCCTTGTAATGTGGTGCCCATCTATACAGAAACTCCTTGTAATGTGGTGCCCATCTATACAGAAACTCCTTGTAATGTGGTGCCCATCTATACAGAAACTCCTTGTAATGTGGTGCCCATCTATACAGAAACTCCTTGTAATGTGGTGCCCATCTATACAGAAACTCCTTGTAATGTGGTGCCCATCTATACAGAAACTCCTTGTAATGTGGTGCCCATCTATACAGAAACTCCTTGTAATGTGGTGCCCATCTATACAGAAACTCCTTGTAATGTGGTGCCCATCTATACAGAAACTCCTTGTAATGTGGTGCCCATCTATACAGAAACTCCTTGTAATGTGGTGCCCATCTATACAGAAACTCCTTGTAATGTGGTGCCCATCTATACAGAAACTCCTTGTAATGTGGTGCCCATCTATACAGAAACTCCTTGTAATGTGGTGCCCATCTATACAGAAACTCCTTGTAATGTGGTGCCCATCTATACAGAAACTCCTTGTAATGTGGTGCCCATCTATACAGAAACTCCTTGTAATGTGGTGCCCATCTATACAGAAACTCCTTGTAATGTGGTGCCCATCTATACAGAAACTCCTTGTAATGTGGTGCCCATCTATACAGAAACTCCTTGTAATGTGGTGCCCATCTATACAGAAACTCCTTGTAATGTGGTGCCCATCTATACAGAAACTCCTTGTAATGTGGTGCCCATCTATACAGAAACTCCTTGTAATGTGGTGCCCATCTATACAGAAACTCCTTGTAATGTGGTGCCCATCTATACAGAAACTCCTTGTAATGTGGTGCCCATCTATACAGAAACTCCTTGTAATGTGGTGCCCATCTATACAGAAACTCCTTGTAATGTGGTGCCCATCTATACAGAAACTCCTTGTAATGTGGTGCCCATCTATACAGAAACTCCTTGTAATGTGGTGCCCATCTATACAGAAACTCCTTGTAATGTGGTGCCCATCTATACAGAAACTCCTTGTAATGTGGTGCCCATCTATACAGAAACTCCTTGTAATGTGGTGCCCATCTATACAGAAACTCCTTGTAATGTGGTGCCCATCTATACAGAAACTCCTTGTAATGTGGTGCCCATCTATACAGAAACTCCTTGTAATGTGGTGCCCATCTATACAGAAACTCCTTGTAATGTGGTGCCCATCTATACAGAAACTCCTTGTAATGTGGTGCCCATCTATACAGAAACTCCTTGTAATGTGGTGCCCATCTATACAGAAACTCCTTGTAATGTGGTGCCCATCTATACAGAAACTCCTTGTAATGTGGTGCCCATCTATACAGAAACTCCTTGTAATGTGGTGCCCATCTATACAGAAACTCCTTGTAATGTGGTGCCCATCTATACAGAAACTCCTTGTAATGTGGTGCCCATCTATACAGAAACTCCTTGTAATGTGGTGCCCATCTATACAGAAACTCCTTGTAATGTGGTGCCCATCTATACAGAAACTCCTTGTAATGTGGTGCCCATCTATACAGAAACTCCTTGTAATGTGGTGCCCATCTATACAGAAACTCCTTGTAATGTGGTGCCCATCTATACAGAAACTCCTTGTAATGTGGTGCCCATCTATACAGAAACTCCTTGTAATGTGGTGCCCATCTATACAGAAACTCCTTGTAATGTGGTGCCCATCTATACAGAAACTCCTTGTAATGTGGTGCCCATCTATACAGAAACTCCTTGTAATGTGGTGCCCATCTATACAGAAACTCCTTGTAATGTGGTGCCCATCTATACAGAAACTCCTTGTAATGTGGTGCCCATCTATACAGAAACTCCTTGTAATGTGGTGCCCATCTATACAGAAACTCCTTGTAATGTGGTGCCCATCTATACAGAAACTCCTTGTAATGTGGTGCCCATCTATACAGAAACTCCTTGTAATGTGGTGCCCATCTATACAGAAACTCCTTGTAATGTGGTGCCCATCTATACAGAAACTCCTTGTAATGTGGTGCCCATCTATACAGAAACTCCTTGTAATGTGGTGCCCATCTATACAGAAACTCCTTGTAATGTGGTGCCCATCTATACAGAAACTCCTTGTAATGTGGTGCCCATCTATACAGAAACTCCTTGTAATGTGGTGCCCATCTATACAGAAACTCCTTGTAATGTGGTGCCCATCTATACAGAAACTCCTTGTAATGTGGTGCCCATCTATACAGAAACTCCTTGTAATGTGGTGCCCATCTATACAGAAACTCCTTGTAATGTGGTGCCCATCTATACAGAAACTCCTTGTAATGTGGTGCCCATCTATACAGAAACTCCTTGTAATGTGGTGCCCATCTATACAGAAACTCCTTGTAATGTGGTGCCCATCTATACAGAAACTCCTTGTAATGTGGTGCCCATCTATACAGAAACTCCTTGTAATGTGGTGCCCATCTATACAGAAACTCCTTGTAATGTGGTGCCCATCTATACAGAAACTCCTTGTAATGTGGTGCCCATCTATACAGAAACTCCTTGTAATGTGGTGCCCATCTATACAGAAACTCCTTGTAATGTGGTGCCCATCTATACAGAAACTCCTTGTAATGTGGTGCCCATCTATACAGAAACTCCTTGTAATGTGGTGCCCATCTATACAGAAACTCCTTGTAATGTGGTGCCCATCTATACAGAAACTCCTTGTAATGTGGTGCCCATCTATACAGAAACTCCTTGTAATGTGGTGCCCATCTATACAGAAACTCCTTGTAATGTGGTGCCCATCTATACAGAAACTCCTTGTAATGTGGTGCCCATCTATACAGAAACTCCTTGTAATGTGGTGCCCATCTATACAGAAACTCCTTGTAATGTGGTGCCCATCTATACAGAAACTCCTTGTAATGTGGTGCCCATCTATACAGAAACTCCTTGTAATGTGGTGCCCATCTATACAGAAACTCCTTGTAATGTGGTGCCCATCTATACAGAAACTCCTTGTAATGTGGTGCCCATCTATACAGAAACTCCTTGTAATGTGGTGCCCATCTATACAGAAACTCCTTGTAATGTGGTGCCCATCTATACAGAAACTCCTTGTAATGTGGTGCCCATCTATACAGAAACTCCTTGTAATGTGGTGCCCATCTATACAGAAACTCCTTGTAATGTGGTGCCCATCTATACAGAAACTCCTTGTAATGTGGTGCCCATCTATACAGAAACTCCTTGTAATGTGGTGCCCATCTATACAGAAACTCCTTGTAATGTGGTGCCCATCTATACAGAAACTCCTTGTAATGTGGTGCCCATCTATACAGAAACTCCTTGTAATGTGGTGCCCATCTATACAGAAACTCCTTGTAATGTGGTGCCCATCTATACAGAAACTCCTTGTAATGTGGTGCCCATCTATACAGAAACTCCTTGTAATGTGGTGCCCATCTATACAGAAACTCCTTGTAATGTGGTGCCCATCTATACAGAAACTCCTTGTAATGTGGTGCCCATCTATACAGAAACTCCTTGTAATGTGGTGCCCATCTATACAGAAACTCCTTGTAATGTGGTGCCCATCTATACAGAAACTCCTTGTAATGTGGTGCCCATCTATACAGAAACTCCTTGTAATGTGGTGCCCATCTATACAGAAACTCCTTGTAATGTGGTGCCCATCTATACAGAAACTCCTTGTAATGTGGTGCCCATCTATACAGAAACTCCTTGTAATGTGGTGCCCATCTATACAGAAACTCCTTGTAATGTGGTGCCCATCTATACAGAAACTCCTTGTAATGTGGTGCCCATCTATACAGAAACTCCTTGTAATGTGGTGCCCATCTATACAGAAACTCCTTGTAATGTGGTGCCCATCTATACAGAAACTCCTTGTAATGTGGTGCCCATCTATACAGAAACTCCTTGTAATGTGGTGCCCATCTATACAGAAACTCCTTGTAATGTGGTGCCCATCTATACAGAAACTCCTTGTAATGTGGTGCCCATCTATACAGAAACTCCTTGTAATGTGGTGCCCATCTATACAGAAACTCCTTGTAATGTGGTGCCCATCTATACAGAAACTCCTTGTAATGTGGTGCCCATCTATACAGAAACTCCTTGTAATGTGGTGCCCATCTATACAGAAACTCCTTGTAATGTGGTGCCCATCTATACAGAAACTCCTTGTAATGTGGTGCCCATCTATACAGAAACTCCTTGTAATGTGGTGCCCATCTATACAGAAACTCCTTGTAATGTGGTGCCCATCTATACAGAAACTCCTTGTAATGTGGTGCCCATCTATACAGAAACTCCTTGTAATGTGGTGCCCATCTATACAGAAACTCCTTGTAATGTGGTGCCCATCTATACAGAAACTCCTTGTAATGTGGTGCCCATCTATACAGAAACTCCTTGTAATGTGGTGCCCATCTATACAGAAACTCCTTGTAATGTGGTGCCCATCTATACAGAAACTCCTTGTAATGTGGTGCCCATCTATACAGAAACTCCTTGTAATGTGGTGCCCATCTATACAGAAACTCCTTGTAATGTGGTGCCCATCTATACAGAAACTCCTTGTAATGTGGTGCCCATCTATACAGAAACTCCTTGTAATGTGGTGCCCATCTATACAGAAACTCCTTGTAATGTGGTGCCCATCTATACAGAAACTCCTTGTAATGTGGTGCCATCTATACAGAAACTCCTTGTAATGTGGTGCCCATCTATACAGAAACTCCTTGTAATGTGGTGCCCATCTATACAGAAACTCCTTGTAATGTGGTGCCCATCTATACAGAAACTCCTTTGTAGTGGGGTTGCCCATCTATACAGAAACTCCTTGTAATGTGTGCCCATCTATACAGAACTCCTTGTAATGCTGGTGCCCCTCTATACAGAACCTCCTACTGTAATGTGGAGCCCTCTATACAGAAACTCCTTGTAATGTGCGTGCCCATCTATACAGAAACTCCTTGTAATGGGTCTGCCCATCTATACAGAAAACTCTTGTAATGTGTGCCCATCTATACAGAAACTCCTTGTAATTGGTGCCCATCTATACAGAAAACTCCTTGTAAGGTGGGTGCCCCATCTATACAGAAACTCCTTGTAATGTGGTTGCCCATCTATACAGAAACTCCTTGTAATGTGGTGCCCATCTATACAGAAACTCCTTGTAATGTGGTGCCCATCTATACAGAAACCTCCTTGTAATGTGGTGCCCATCTAACAGAAACTCCTTGTAAGTGGTGCCCATCTCTACAGAAACTCCTTGTAATGTGGTGCCCATCTATACAGAAACTCCTGTAATGTGGTGCCCATCTATACAGAAACTCCTTGTAGTGTGGTGCCCATCTATACAGAAACTCCTTGTAATGTGGTGCCCATCTTTACAGAAACTCCTTGTAATGCGGTGCCCATCTATACACGAAACCTCCTTGTAATGTGGTGCCCATCTATACAGAAACTCCTTGTATGTGGTGCCCATCTATACAGAAACTCCTTGTAATGTGGTGCCCATCTATACAGAAACTCCTTGTAATGCGGTGCCCATCTATACAGAAACTCCTTGTAATGTGGTGCCCATCTATACAGAAACTCCTTGTAGTGTGGTGCCCATCTTATACAGAAACTCCTTGTAATGTGGTGCCCATCTATACAGAAACTCCTTGTAATGTGGTGCCCATCTATACTGAAATTCCTTGTAATGTGCGTGCCCATCTATACAGAAACTCCATGTAATGTGGTGCCCATCTATACAGAAACTCCTTGTAATGTGGTGCCCATCTATACAGAAACTCCTTGTAATGTGGTGCCCATCTATACAGAAACTCCTTGTAGTGTGGTGCCCATCTATACAGAAACTCCTTGTAATGTGGTGCCATCTATACAGAAACTCCTTGTAATGTGGTGCCCATCTATACAGAAACTCCTTGTAATGTGGTGCCCATCTATACAGAAACTCCTTGTAATGTGGTGCCCATCTATACAGAAACTCCTTGTATGTGGTGGCCCATCTATACAGAAACTCCTTGTAGTGTGGTGCCCATCTATACAGAAACTCCTTGTAATGTGGTGCCCATCTATACAGAAACTCCTTGTAATGTGGTGCCCATCTATACAGAAACTCCTTGTAATGTGGTGCCCATCTATACAGAAACTCCTTGTAATGTGCTGCCCATCTATACAGAAACTCCTTGTAATGTGGTGCCCATCTATACAGAAACTCCTTGTAATGTGGTGCCCATCTATACAGAAACTCCTTGTAATGTGGTGCCCATCTATACAGAAACTCCTTGTAATGTGTGCCCATCTATACAGAAACTCCTTGTAATGTGGTGCCCATCTATACAGAAACTCCTTGTAATGTGGTGCCCATCTATACAGAAACTCCTTGTAATGTGGTGCCCATCTATACAGAAACTCCTTGTAATGTGGTGCCCATCTATACAGAAACTCCTTGTAATGTGGTGCCCATCTATACAGAAACTCCTTGTAATGTGGTGCCCATCTATACAGAAACTCCTTGTAATGTGGTGCCCATCTATACAGAAACTCCTTGTAATGTGGTGCCCATCTATACAGAAACTCCTTGTAATGTGGTGCCCATCTATACAGAAACTCCTTGTAATGTGGTGCCCATCTATACAGAAACTCCTTGTAATGCGGTGCCCATCTATACAGAAACTCCTTGTAATGTGGTGCCCATCTATACAGAAACTCCTTGTAATGTGGTGCCCATCTATACAGAAACTCCTTGTAATGTGGTGCCCATCTATACAGAAACTCCATGTAATGTGGTGCCCATCTATACAGAAACTCCTTGTAATGTGGTGCCCATCTATACAGAAACTCCATGTAATGTGGTGCCCATCTATACAGAAACTCCTTGTAATGTGGTGCCCATCTATACAGAAACTCCTTGTAATGTGGTGCCCATCTATACAGAAACTCCTTGTAATGTGGTGCCCATCTATACAGAAACTCCTTGTAATGTGGTGCCCATCTATACAGAAACTCCATGTAATGTGGTGCCCATCTATACAGAAACTCCTTGTAATGTGGTGCCCATCTATACAGAAACTCCTTGTAATGTGGTGCCCATCTATACAGAAACTCCTTGTAATGTGGTGCCCATCTATACAGAAACTCCTTGTAATGTGGTGCCCATCTATACAGAAACTCCTTGTAAGTGTGGTGCCCATCTATACAGAAACTCCTTGTAGTGTGGTGCCCATCTATACAGAAACTCCTTGTAATGTGGTGCCCATCTATACAGAAACTCCTTGTAATGTGGTGCCCATCTATACAGAAACTCCTTGTAATGTGGTGCCCATCTATACAGAAACTCCTTGTAATGTGGTGCCCATCTATACAGAAACTCCTTGTAATGTGGTGCCCATCTATACAGAAACTCCTTGTAATGTGGTGCCCATCTATACAGAAACTCCTTGTAATGTGGTGCCCATCTATACAGAAACTCCTTGTAATGTGGTGCCCATCTATACAGAAACTCCTTGTAATGTGGTGCCCATCTATACAGAAACTCCTTGTAATGTGGTGCCCATCTATACAGAAACTCCTTGTAATGTGGTGCCCATCTATACAGAAACTCCTTGTAGTGTGGTGCCCATCTATACAGAAACTCCTTGTAATGTGGTGCCCATCTATACAGAAACTCCTTGTAATGTGGTGCCCATCTATACAGAAACTCCTTGTAATGTGGTGCCCATCTATACAGAAACTCCTTGTAATGTGGTGCCCATCTATACAGAAACTCCTTGTAATGTGGTGCCCATCTATACAGAAACTCCTTGTAATGTGGTGCCCATCTATACAGAAACTCCTTGTAATGTGGTGCCCATCTATACAGAAACTCCTTGTAATGTGGTGCCCATCTATACAGAAACTCCTTGTAATGTGTTGCCCATCTATACAGAAACTCCTTGTAATGTGGTGCCATCTATACAGAAACTCCTTGTAATGTGGTGCCCATCTATACAGAAACTCCTTGTAATGTGGTGCCCATCTATACAGAAACTCCTTGTAATGTGTGCCCATCTATACAGAAACTCCTTGTAATGTGGTGCCCATCTATACAGAAACTCCTTGTAATGTGGTGCCCATCTATACAGAAACTCCTTGTAATGTGGTGCCCATCTATACAGAAACTCCTTGTAATGTGGTGCCCATCTATACAGAAACTCCTTGTAATGTGGTGCCCATCTATACAGAAACTCCTTGTAATGTGGTGCCGATCTATACAGAAACTCCTTGTAATGTGGTGCCCATCTATACAGAAACTCCTTGTAATGTGGTGCCCATCTATACAGAAACTCCTTGTAATGTGGTGCCCATCTATACAGAAACTCCTTGTAATGTGGTGCCCATCTATACAGAAACTCCTTGTAATGTGGTGCCCATCTATACAGAAACTCCTTGTAATGTGGTGCCCATCTATACAGAAACTCCTTGTAATGTGGTGCCCATCTATACAGAAACTCCTTGTAATGTGGTGCCCATCTATACAGAAACTCCTTGTAATGTGGTGCCCATCTATACAGAAACTCCATGTAATGTGGTGCCCATCTATACAGAAACTCCTTGTAATGTGGTGCCCATCTATACAGAAACTCCTTGTAGTGCGTGCCCATCTATACAGAAACTCCTTGTAATGTGGTGCCCATCTATACAGAAACTCCTTGTAATGTGGTGCCCATCTATACAGAAACTCCTTGTAATGTGGTGCCCATCTATACAGAAACTCCTTGTAATGTGGTGCCCATCTATACAGAAACTCCTTGTAATGTGGTGCCCATCTATACAGAAACTCCTTGTAATGTGGTGCCCATCTATACAGAAACTCCTTGTAATGTGCTGCCCATCTATACAGAAACTCCTTGTAATGTGGTGCCCATCTATACAGAAACTCCTTGTAATGTGGTGCCCATCTATACAGAAACTCCTTGTAATGTGGTGCCCATCTATACAGAAACTCCTTGTAATGTGGTGCCCATCTATACAGAAACTCCTTGTAATGTGGTGCCCATCTATACAGAAACTCCTTGTAATGTGGTGCCCATCTATACAGAAACTCCTTGTAATGTGGTGCCCATCTATACAGAAACTCCTTGTAATGTGGTGCCCATCTATACAGAAACTCCTTGTAATGTGGTGCCCATCTATACAGAAACTCCTTGTAATGTGGTGCCCATCTATACAGAAACTCCTTGTAATGTGGTGCCCATCTATACAGAAACTCCTTGTAATGTGGTGCCCATCTATACAGAAACTCCTTGTAATGCGGTGCCCATCTATACAGAAACTCCTTGTAATGTGGTGCCCATCTATACAGAAACTCCTTGTAATGTGGTGCCCATCTATACAGAAACTCCTTGTAATGTGGTGCCCATCTATACAGAAACTCCTTGTAATGTGGTGCCCATCTATACAGAAACTCCTTGTAATGTGGTGCCCATCTATACAGAAACTCCTTGTAATGTGGTGCCCATCTATACAGAAACTCCTTGTAATGTGGTGCCCATCTATACAGAAACTCCTTGTAATGTGGTGCCCATCTATACAGAAACTCCATGTAATGTGGTGCCCATCTATACAGAAACTCCTTGTAATGTGGTGCCCATCTATACAGAAACTCCTTGTAATGTGGTGCCCATCTATACAGAAACTCCTTGTAATGTGGTGCCCATCTATACAGAAACTCCTTGTAATGTGGTGCCCATCTATACAGAAACTCCTTGTAATGTGGTGCCCATCTATACAGAAACTCCTTGTAATGTGGTGCCCATCTATACAGAAACTCCTTGTAATGTGGTGCCCATCTATACAGAAACTCCTTGTAATGTGGTGCCCATCTATACAGAAACTCCTTGTAATGTGGTGCCCATCTATACAGAAACTCCTTGTAATGTGGTGCCCATCTATACAGAAACTCCTTGTAATGTGGTGCCCATCTATACAGAAACTCCTTGTAATGTGGTGCCCATCTATACAGAAACTCCTTGTAATGTGGTGCCCATCTATACAGAAACTCCTTGTAATGTGGTGCCCATCTATACAGAAACTCCTTGTAATGTGGTGCCCATCTATACAGAAACTCCTTGTAATGTGGTGCCCATCTATACAGAAACTCCTTGTAATGTGGTGCCCATCTATACAGAAACTCCTTGTAATGTGGTGCCCATCTATACAGAAACTCCTTGTAATGTGGTGCCCATCTATACAGAAACTCCTTGTAATGTGGTGCCCATCTATACAGAAACTCCTTGTAATGTGGTGCCCATCTATACAGAAACTCCTTGTAATGTGGTGCCCATCTATACAGAAACTCCTTGTAATGTGGTGCCCATCTATACAGAAACTCCATGTAATGTGGTGCCCATCTATACAGAAACTCCTTGTAATGTGGTGCCCATCTATACAGAAACTCCTTGTAATGTGGTGCCCATCTATACAGAAACTCCTTGTAATGTGGTGCCCATCTATACAGAAACTCCTTGTAATGTGGTGCCCATCTATACAGAAACTCCTTGTAATGTGGTGCCCATCTATACAGAAACTCCTTGTAATGTGGTGCCCATCTATACAGAAACTCCTTGTAATGTGGTGCCCATCTATACAGAAACTCCTTGTAATGTGGTGCCCATCTATACAGAAACTCTTGTAATGTGGTGCCCATCTATACAGAAACTCCTTGTAATGTGGTGCCCATCTATACAGAAACTCCTTGTAATGTGGTGCCCATCTATACAGAAACTCCTTGTAATGTGGTGCCCATCTATACAGAAACTCCTTGTAGTGTGGTGCCCATCTATACAGAAACTCCTTGTAATGTGGTGCCCATCTATACAGAAACTCCTTGTAATGTGGTGCCCATCTATACAGAAACTCCTTGTAATGTGGTGCCCATCTATACAGAAACTCCATGTAATGTGGTGCCCATCTATACAGAAACTCCTTGTAATGTGGTGCCCATCTATACAGAAACTCCTTGTAATGTGGTGCCCATCTACACAGAAACTCCTTGTAATGTGGTGCCCATCTATACAGAAACTCCTTGTTGGAATTCCCCCGTCTGGCTTTTGTCATTCTCAGAATTCTAGCGAAAGTCTCGAATGACATCTTTTGTGACTTTAATAATGCTGCATTAACCCTCCTTGTTACCTTGGATTCCTCGGCTAACTTCCAGTTACTGAAAAGACGCAATGTACGACAGCTCAACACTGGAACACTGAAGTAATTTTCTTTTGCCCCCACCGCACACGTACCACTGACTCCATCTGCTCCTTGGCCATTCCCTCTATGCGAGCCAGATCATCCACCCTTGGCCTCTTGTTTTAACCTGAGCTGTTCTCAAAACCCCAATACATATCCATCATGGCGATCGCTTCCTTTCACCATCACAACACTACATGCCTCAGCCTTTCTACCGCGGAAATATTTCTACATGCCTTTGTCATCTCCGGAATTATTTAGTAATCGTCTCGCTGGCCTCACATCCTTCATAATCTATAAACACAACCTTGCCCAAAACTCGGCCGTATATATCCTGTTCCACATTAATTCACCACATTCTCCCTAATATAATACACTGGCTTTTCACCTCCAACTGAATTAGGTTCAAAATCGCTGTTCCCCTCTATAAATATGTCCATGGCCTTGGCAACTTTATACTCCCACAATCTGCTCCAGTTCCCGTAGCTCCGCTAGAATGTTCCATTCCTCTGACTCCAGCCTTCTGTGGATCTCCCTTTCTTCGCCCAACCAATGGTAGTAGAGCCTTCACTCCACTCAACTCACTCCTTGTACGCCATATCTAAACCTATCCATATCGCTCCACACATCATCTTGATTAAACATTGGCTGCTTCGCCCTGTACTCTCTTCCTGCTGGCTTGGCATTCATTTCCCTTACACATATTTGGAAAGCGTCTTCAGCTATTTTAATGTTAATGGCGTTGAATGAATGCAAATTGTGGCTGTACTTACTAGGATGTATTTTCAATCCTTCTGATATTTCAGTTTCCCTTACACGTTGCATTTCGGCTTCAAGTTCCTGCAGGACAAACGTACAACAAAATAGAGTGATGGATTGTTTCCACAACGACAACTGTTAATAATTATCAACGATCAGATTATTGGTCTGTACATGTCATGGTACCAGTAAATCGAATTTAACTCTGATTCTGCAGGGAAATAGCTATCTGTACATTGCTGGTCTCCATAATTCAGAGCACCCCATACTAGAACAGACTGAATCCCCAGGGTGAGTCATTACCTGTCCATGACTGAGCTCCACATGTCATAGCGCCCACCTACCACAATAGACTCACAATCAGTCGGGGAGGCCACTATCTGGACCTGTTTTATCGATGTGATCCCATTTTCTTGTTCAAAGTGAAGGATTTCTTCCAACAACGCGACAGCGGCTTCCTTTCTTGGAAACCCCAGCGTTCTGTCGCCACCAATCGCAGGAAAAGTAATGGATGCATATTTTGAACGATGGCAAGCTTCAAGGCACCGCCTTACAGCATTCCTAAACACCTGGAGTGAAATAATATAACTGAGTAATGCAATTATAGCTAGATAGCGAGAGAGAGAGAGAGACCGAGAGGGAGAGAGAGACCGAGAGAGAGAGAGAGAGACCAAGAGAGAGAGAGAGAGACCGAGAGAGAGAGAGAGAGACAGACAGAGAGAGAGACAGAGAGAGAGGACAGAGAGACAGAGACAGACCGAGAGAGAGAGACCGAGAGAGACCGAGAGAGAGAGACAGACCGAGAGAGAGAGACCGAGAGAGACTGAGAGAGAGAGACAGAGACCGAGATAGAGACCGAGAGAGAGAGAGAGAGATCGAGAGAGAGAGAGAGATACCGAGAGAGAGACAGAGACCGAGAGCGACCGAGAGAGAGACAGAGATCGAGAGAGAGAGAGACCGAGAGAGACCGAGACCGAGAGAGACCGAGAGAGAGAGACAGAAAGAGAGAGATACCGAGAGAGATAGATAGATAGATAGATAGAGATAGAGAGATAGAGAGATAGAGAGATAGATAGATAGATAGATAGATAGATAGATAGATAGATAGATAGATACATACATACATACATACATGAATGCACACAGGCAGAAGGAGCAATTACTGTTGCTCGGATTATGGGATGGTTGGACGTGATGTACCCCGGATATGAGTGCTGGGTAGATTTAATATTCAGTATTTATATACAATGTGAATTTAGCAATGGGGATCACGATATCAAAATTTGACGAGGACACAAAACTATGTGGATTTCCAACAAGCAAGAAAGACTGTGAAGGACTTCAGGATGATATAGACACGCTACTGGGACTGAAAGACAGGATGTAGATGTAAGTGAATTGAATTATGAGGTAATACAGTTTAGGAAGACAAATACAGAATGAGTGTAGACTCTCAATGCTGTTGAGTCCTTGATTATATTCAAGGCTGAGAGAGAAAAATTTTGGACTCTAGTGGGATCAAGGGATATGGGGATAAGGGTGAGAAAGTGGAGTTGAGGTCGATGATCAGCCATGATCTTATTGAATGGTGGGGCAGGCTCGAGGGGCCGTATGGTCTACTCCTGCTCCTAGTTCTTATGTTCTTTTGCCGATGGTTGTGCGGTTGCGGTTGCAGCGAGACCTGGGGTTTCAGTTACCTAAATGGTAGAAGGTCCCCGTGCAGTAAGTTAAATCCATGAGAGGCCACAAACGTGTTCAGTTTGATGAATAGGGGCATGGAGTACAGGAGCAAAACGGAGATGGAAAATTGTAATGTTAATTGTAAAAGTTCAATGGTTAGCCCACCGCTAGGTGGGTAGCTACGGTAGACACTGTATTTTAGGGTGTCAAAGAATTTACAGTTGGGGAAAAAAATGTCGTTGTCGCCCGGAAAGCCATCGGTGTCCTCGCCAACTGCCGTTAACAGTCGCCCGAAATGGCCGCCGCGCTAAACGAGGTAAATTGGTGTTGGCGTTGCACCAGGGATCCGGGACCAATTTGTTGTGCTGCTGCGGCGTTGCTGCTTCCCCCAGTGTCTGTGTGCGAGACTGTGGAGCTCGCAATGCATTGTGGGCAGTGAGGATCTCTGAAATTTAAAGGGGCCATGCACATTGAAGCAAGGGAAAATACGATGCACTGATTCAATACATTTTTTCAGCCCTTTCGGTCTTCTAACAAATAATCAATATTTAAAAGAAGTTCAAATGTCAATAATCAGCACTTAAATCTGAATTCCCTTCCAAACCTCAAAAAATGGGAAAAGTGCTTCAGCACTAACACAAATGGCTCAGTAACCCAGGGAAGGGGCACCCAGGGTCCCGCACACAGCACTCCAGCTTTGAGCACGGGGTCAACACTGCAAGACAGGTCCTCCACCCACAGGGGCCAGGAGGCCCTCCAGAAATAACAATTTGGGAGTACATTACCGAGGCCGTCACTGCCAGCAGTGTCGCCCACCACCTGGCTCCAGTACCTAAAGAAGCTTCATGACCTCAGACCACTGGTCAAGGGTCGAAGTTCGCATAGGTGACGTAAAGTCGGCGTTGCATGCTGGCTGATGTCACCACGCCGCCATTTTTTTCAGAGCACTGCCGGTAAAGGGGGCGACCATTCTTTCACACATCGCTGGCGCTGCCAGCTGACAGTAAGAATATCAATTTCTCGCCCGTTGAATTTAAACCTGGGAACGTGTAGCTTGTAATCAAAAAGTCAGTGGTGTCTCGTTAATTCTGTCTGCCAGCTACTAACTCACAAATGGAGGTTGCCCCGGCGCTTCCAGAGATAAGCTGTGTCACCGGCACCAAGTCCCGTTCGCCCATCACCCCTGTGCACGCTGACCTACATTGGCTCCCAGTCCTGCAATGCCTCAATTTTAAAATTCTCATCCTTGTTTTCAAATCCCTCCATGGCCTCGGCCCTCATTATCTCTGTAATCTCCTCCAGCCCCACAACCCTCCAGAACTCTGCGCTCCTCTAATTCTGCCCTCTTGAGCATCCCTGATTATAATCGCTCAACCATTGATGGCCGTGCCTTCAGCTGCCGAGGCACTAAGCTCTGGAATTCCCTGCCTAAACCTCTCCGCCTCTCTACCTATCTCTCCTCCTTTAAGACGCTCCTTAAAATCACCTGTCCTAATGTCTCTTTATGTGGATCAGTGTCAAATTTTATTTGTTAACGCTCCTGTGAAGCACCTTGGGACGTTTTACTTCGTTAAAGGCGCTATATAAACACAAGTTGCTGTTGTTTAAACCCACCAGTCCGCTGTTTTAAGGAGCTCGGAAATATTGCAGTCAACGTAATCATCTAAATCTGTCCATCACCACAAATTACCTGATCGGAATGTCCTGGGAAATTGGGATATTCTGCACACACCGCCAAATACACACATTTACATTCCAGTTCAATGTGAGCATTGACACGAATCTCTACAATCTCTCCGGGAGGTTTTGATCCGTTCCCAATGGAAGTCCCAAACACAAAATTCACATTTTCTTTCGTTTTTTCCAGAACTGCTTTTGAGGCATCTGTTGAAATGAGATTCATATCGGAGGTAACGGGGATGACCAGAACGTCAGTCTGAATGTAAATAAAGGATAACGTTTGTAGAGCAACATGTGGATATTATATCGTTAGATTCAACATATAGAATGTTAGATTTGCCCTGGACAACTGCCTATTGACCCAAAACACAATTGTAAATCAATGGAGAAGCTGAAGGAGAATTTATATCCACAGAACTGGCTTCACTGCCCTGCTTATACTAAAAACAGCAGCAGCACAAAGAACAAGAACGTTGCTAGGAATGAGCGAAGGGGAAGAGAGAATTGATATACTGAGATTATTTCCACTGGGGTGGAAAATTCAAAGGACAGATTTCATAGTCAGCTTTTAAATTATGAAGAGTTTGGGGAATAAAAAACACTACATACATTGGCTGTGGAATTGGTGGCGAAGTGTCACCAGTTTAAATTTCACTAGAATAGATAGGTTGGGGACTTTTTTTTTACACAGAGGTTTGTTGGAGCAGGCGATGCTTTGACACGTCCCTGGTGCAAGGACCATAACATCTAAGAGAAAAGTGCAATAACATTTGAAGCAGAACAAAATAAATGAAAGAGAGCGGCACAATTGGATTAACTGTGTATCATTATACGAGCAAGGAGTGGTGCGATGGGATTAACTGTGTATCATTATACGAGCAAGGAGTGGTGCGATGGGATTAACTGTGTATCATTATACGAGCAAGGAGTGGTGCGATGGGATTAACTGTGTATCATTATACGAGCAAGGAGTGGTGCGATGGGATTAACTGTGTATGGATTATGT
>JASTWF010002300.1:0-12500 GCA_030390025.1 Squalus acanthias
AACCTGGTGTTGTGCGACCTCTCAGTGTTTGATGGGACAGTGTCGAGGGAGCTTTACTCTGTATCTAAGCCGTGCTGTACCTGCCCTGGGAGTGTTTGATGGGACAGTGTAGAGGGTGCTTTACTCTGTATCTAAGCCGTGCTGTACCTGCCCTGGGAGTTTTTGATGGGACAGTGCAGAGGGAGCTTTACTCTGTATCTAAGCCGTGCTGTACCTGCCCTGGGAGTGTTTGATGGGACAGTGTAGAGGGAGCTTTACTCTGTATCTAACCCCGTGCTGTACCTGCCCTGGGAGTGTTTGATGGGGCAGTGTAGAGGGAACTTTACTCTGTATCTAACCCCGTGCTGTACCTGGCCTGGGAGTGTCTGATGGGACAGTGTAGAGGGAGCTTTACTCTGTATCTAAGCCGTGCTGTACCTGCCCTGGGAGTGTTTGATGGGACAGTGTAGAGGGAGCTTTACCCTGTATCTAAGCCGTGCTGTACCTGCCCTGGGAGTGTTTGATGGGACAGTGTAGAGGGAGCTTTACTCTGTATCTAAGCCGTGCTGTACCTGTTCTGGGAGTGTTTGATGGGACAGTGTAGAGGGAGCTTTACTCTGTATCTCAGCCGTGCTGTACCTGCCCTGGGAGTGGTTGATGGGACAGTGTAGAGGGAGCTTTACTCTGTATCTAAGCCGTGCTGTACCTGCCCTGGGAGTGGTTGATGGGACAGTGCAGAGGGAGCTTTGCTCTGTATCTAAGCCATGCTGTACCTGCCCCGGGAGTGTTTGATGGGACAGTGTAGAGGGAGCTTTACTCTGTATCTAAGCCGTGCTGTACCTGCCCTGGGAGTGTTTGATGGGACAGTGTAGAGGGAGCTTTACTCTGTATCTAACCTCGTGCTGTACCTGCCCTGGGAGTGTTTGATGGGGCAGTGTAGAGGGAACTTTACTCTGTATCTAACCCCGTGCTGTACCTGGCCTGGGAGTGTCTGATGGGACAGTGTAGAGGGAGCTTTACTCTGTATCTAACCCGTGCTGTACCTGCCCTGGGAGTGTTTGATAGGACAGTGTAGAGGGAGCTTTACTCTGTATCTAAGCCGTGCTGCACCTGCCCTGGGAGTGTTTGATGGGACAGGGTAGAGGGAGCTTTACTCTGTATCTAAGCCGTGCTGTACCTGCCCTGGGAGTGTTTGATGGGACAGTGTATAGGGAGCTTTACTCTGTATCTAAGCCGTGCTGTACCTGTTCTGGGAGTGTTTGATGGGACAGTGTAGAGGGAGCTTTACTCTGTATCTCAGCCGTGCTGTACTTGCCCTGGGAGTGTTTGATGGGACAGTGTAGAGGGAGGTTTACTCTGTATCTAAGCCGTGCTGTACCTGTCCTGGGAGTGTTTGATGGGACAGTGTAGAGGTAGCTTTACTCTGTATCTAACCCCGTGCTGTACCTGTCCTGGGAGTGTTTGATGGGACAGTGTCGAGGGAGCTTTACTCTGTATCTAAGCCGTGCTGTACCTGCCCTGGGAGTGTTTGATGGGACAGTGTAGAGGGTGCTTTACTCTGTATCTAAGCCGTGCTGTACCTGCCCTGGGAGTTTTTGATGGGACAGTGCAGAGGGAGCTTTACTCTGTATCTAAGCCGTGCTGTACCTGCCCTGGGAGTGGTTGATGGGACAGTGTAGAGGGATCTTTACTCTGTATCTAAGCCGTGCTGTACCTGCCCTGGGAGTGGTTGATGGGACAGTGTAGAGGGAGCTTTACTCTGTATCTAAGCCATGCTGTACCTGCCCCGGGAGTGTTTGATGTGACAGTGTAGAGGGAGCTTTACTCTGTATCTAAGCCGTGCTGTACCTGCCCTGGGAGTGTTTGATGGGACAGTGTAGAGGGAGCTTTACTCTGTATCTAACCCCGTGCTGTACCTGCCCTGGGAGTGTTTGATGGGGCAGTGTAGAGGGAACTTTACTCTGTATCTAACCCCGTGCTGTACCTGGCCTGGGAGTGTCTGATGGGACAGTGTAGAGGGAGCTTTACTCTGTATCCAACCCGTGCTGTACCTGCCCTGGGAGTGTTTGATAGGACAGTGTAGAGGGAGCTTTACTCTGTATCTAAGCCGTGCTGTACCTGCCCTGGGAGTGTTTGATGGGACAGTGTAGAGGGAGCTTTACTCTGTATCTAAGCCGTGCTGGACCTGCCCTGGGAGTGTTTGATGGGACAGTGTAGAGGGAGCTTTACTCTGTATCTAAGCCGTGCTGTACCTGTTCTGGGAGTGTTTGATGGGACAGTGTAGAGGGAGCTTTCCTCTGTATCTCAGCCGTGCTGTACCTGCCCTGGGAGTGTTTGATGGGACAGTGTAGGGGGAGCTTTACTCTGTTTCTAAGCCGTGCTGTACTTGTCCTGGGAGTGTTTGATGGGACAGTGTAGAGGTAGCTTTACTCTGTATCTAACCCCGTGCTGTACCTGTCCTGGGAGTGTTTGATGGGACAGTGTAGAGGGAGCTTTACTCTGTCTCTAACCCGTGCTGTACCTGCCCTGGGAGTGTTTGATGGGACAGTGTAGAGGTAGCTTTACTCTGTATCTAAGCCGTGCTGTACCTGTCCTGGGAGTGTTTGATGGGACAGTGTAGAGGGAGCTTTACTCTGTATCTAAGCCGTGCTGTACCTGCCCTGGGAGTGTTTGATGGGACAGTTTAGAGGGAGCTTTACTCTATATCCAACCTGTGCTGTACCTGCCCTGGGAGTGTTTGATGGGACAGTGTGGAGGGAGCTTTACTCTGTGTCTAACCCATGCTGTACCTGCCTTGGGAGTGTTTGATGGGACAGTTTAGAGGGAGCTTTATTCTGTATCTAACCCGTGCTGTACCTGCCCTGGGAGTGTTTGATGGGACAGTTTAGAGGGAGCTTTACTCTGTATCTAACCTGTGCTGTACCTGCCCTGGGAGTGTTTGATGGGACAGTTTAGAGGTAGCTTTATTCTGTATCTAACCTGTGCTGTACCTGCCCTGGGAGTGTTTGATGGGACAGTTTAGAGGGAGCTTTACTCTGTATCTAACCTGTGCTGTACCTGCCCTGGGAGTGTTTGATGGGACAGTGTAGAGGGAGCTTTACTCTGTATCTAACCCGTGCTGTACCTGCCCTGGGAGTGTATGATTTGGCAGTGTAGAGGGAGCTTTACTCTGTATCTAACCCGTGCTGTACCTGCCCTGAGAGTGTTTGATGGGACAGTGTAGAGGGAGCTTTACTCTGTATCTAACCCGTGCTGTACCTGCCCTGGGAGTGTTTGTTGGGATAGTGTAGAGGGAGCTATACTCTGTATCTAACCCGTGCTGCACCTGCCCTGGGAGTGTTTGATGGGACATTGTAGAGGGAGCTTTACTCGGAATCTAACCCGTGCTGTACCTGCCCTGGGAGTGTTTGATGGGACATTGTAGAGGGAGCTTTACTCTGTATCTAACCCGTGCTGTACCTGCCCTGGGAGTGTTTGATGGGACAGTGTAGAGGGAGCTTTACTCTGTGTCTAACCCATGCTGTACCTGCCTTGGGAGTGTTTGATGGGACAGTTTAGAGGGAGCTTTATTCTGTATCTAACCCGTGCTGTACCTGCCCTGGGAGTGTTTGATGGGACAGTTTAGAGGGAGCTTTACTCTGTATCTAACCTGTGCTGTACCTGCCCTGGGAGTGTTTGATGGGGCAGTGTAGAGGGAACTTTACTCTGTATCTAACCCCGTGCTGTACCTGGCCTGGGAGTGTCTGATGGGACAGTGTAGAGGGAGCTTTACTCTGTATCTAACCCGTGCTGTACCTGCCCTGGGAGTGTTTGATAGGACAGTGTAGAGGGAGCTTTACTCTGTATCTAAGCCGTGCTGTACCTGCCCTGGGAGTGTTTGATGGGACAGTGTTTTGGGAGCTTTACTCTGTATCTAAGCCGTGCTGTTCCTGTTCTGGGAGTGTTTGATGGGACAGTGTAGAGGGAGCTTTACTCTGTATCTCAGCCGTGCTGTACCTGCCCTGGGAGTGTTTGATGGGACAGTGTAGAGGGAGCTTTACTCTGTATCTAAGCCGTGCTGTACCTGTCCTGGGAGTGTTTGATGGGACAGTGTAGAGGTAGCTTTACTCTGTATCTAACCCCGTGCTGTACCTGTCCTGGGAGTGTTTGATGGGACAGTGTAGAGGGAGCTTTACTCTGTCTCTAACCCGTGCTGTACCTGCCCTCGGAGTGTTTGATGGGACAGTGTAGAGGTAGCTTTACTCTGTATCTAAGCCGTGCTGTACCTGTCCTGGGAGTGTTTGATGGGACAGTGTAGAGGGAGCTTTACTCTGTATCTAAGCCGTGCTGTACCTGCCCTGGGAGTGTTTGATGGGACAGTTTAGAGGGAGCTTTACTCTATATCCAACCTGTGCTGTACCTGCCCTGGGAGTGTTTGATGGGACAGTGTAGAGGGAGCTTTACTCTGTGTCTAACCCATGCTGTACCTGCCTTGGGAGTGTTTGATGGGACAGTTTAGAGGGAGCTTTATTCTGTATCTAACCCGTGCTGTACCTGCCCTGGGAGTGTTTGATGGGACAGTTTAGAGGGAGCTTTACTCTGTATCTAACCTGTGCTGTACCTGCCCTGGGAGTGTTTGATGGGACAGTTTAGAGGTAGCTTTACTCTGTATCTAACCTGTGCTGTACCTGCCCTGGGAGTGTTTGATGGGACAGTTTAGAGGGAGCTTTACTCTGTATCTAACCTGTGCTGTACCTGCCCTGGGAGTGTTTGATGGGACAGTGTAGAGGGAGCTTTACTCTGTATCTAACCCGTGCTGTACCTGCCCTGGGAGTGTTTGATTTGGCAGTGTAGAGGGAGCTTTACTCTGTATCTAACCCGTGCTGTACCTGCCCTGAGAGTGTTTGATGGGACAGTGTAGAGGGAGCTTTACTCTGTATCTAACCCGTGCTGTACCTGCCCTGGGAGTGTTTGATGGGACAGTTTAGAGGGAGCTATACTCTGTATCTAACCCGTGCTGCACCTGCCCTGGGAGTGTTTGATGGGACATTGTAGAGGGAGCTTTACTCGGAATCTAACCCGTGCTGTACCTGCCCTGGGAGTGTTTGATGGGACATTGTAGAGGGAGCTTTACTCTGTATCTAACCCGTGCTGTACCTGCCCTGGGAGTGTTTGATGGGACAGTGTAGAGGGAGCTTTACTCTGTATCTAACCTGTGCTGGGCTCAGCAATCCCATCCAGCACTTCTCCAATCGGAGCTTCCCCCATTTACGGTAACTCAATCTCCCGGAGTCTCTCAATCTCCCGGAGTCTTTGTGGTTTGTCCTGCTCTTATGCAGTAACATGACCAGATTCCCTTTGGTGTCAGTTGAATGGGGTTTGCTCGAATCCTGCACCAAATTTACATCAATGGAATGGAAATGCTCGGAAATTTGCAGGTTTTTTTACTCGGTGCATCAGCCAGCTTTCTAATCTTGTTGCTCCAATCCGTACACCAATCGTCTGAATGTTTGTAACAAGCCTCTCTTGAGACTCCTTATCAAACGCATTCTGAAAATCCACAGACACCACACGCACTGCTTCCCTGTATCCCTCAACAACCTCTGGCATTGATATAGCGCCTTTAACATCGTGAAGCTTCCCAAGGCATTATCAGACAACATTGACACCAATTGATAACTTGTTTACAAAACACTATTAAATTTGTCAAATTCAACTGGCCTTAAATAATCCATGCAGGCAGCTCTAGATTAATACTTGCTTTTCTAAATGCTCAGTAATTGTATCTCAAATTATTAATTCGAACAGTTTGCCCACAATTAACTTTCGACTGACTGGCCAATAGTTACCTGGTTTATTCTGCTCTTCCTCCTTGAAGTGAAACGTAATATCAGACACTCTCCAGTCCCACCACACTATTTATGTGGCTGAGGATCTGGCGAAAGCTGATCTAGGGAGGAATTCAAGTACTGAGGACAAATGGTTCTATTTCAAACCATTCTTAAACTGAATGATGTCATGTGTGTCCCAGTCAATACAAGAAGGGAAAATCATAGAATCATAGAATGGTTACAGCACAGAAGGAGGCCATTCAGCCCGTCGAGCCCGTGCTGGCTCTCTGCAAGAGCACTTCAGCTAGTCCCACTCCCCCGCCCTTTCCCCATAGCCCTACATAAATTTCCCTTCAGATACTTATCCAATTCCCTTTTGAAAGATACGATTGAGTCTACCTCCACCACCCTTTCAGGCAGTGAATTCCAGATCCTAACCACTCGCTGCGTAAAAAAGTTTTCCCTCATGTCGCCTTTGGTTCTTCTACCAATCAGCTTGAATCTGTGTCCTCTGGTTCTCGACCCTTCCGCCAATAGGAACAGTTTCTCTCTATCTACTCTGTCCAGACCCCTCATGATTTTGAACACCTCTATCAAATCTCTCAATCTTCTCTTCTCCAAGGAGAACAACCCCAGCTTCTCCAGTCTATCCACGTAACTGAAGTCCCTCATCCCTGGAACCATTCTTGTAAATCTTTCCTGCACCCTCTCTAAGGCCTTTACATCCTTCCTAAAGTGTGGTGCCCAGAATTGGACACAATACTCCAGTTGAGGCCGAACCAGTGTTTTATAAAGGTTCATCATAACTTCCTTGCTTTTGTACTCTATACCTCTATTTATGAAGCCTCGGATTCCGTAAGCTTTTTTAACCGCTTTCTCAACCTGCCCTGCCACCTTCAACAATTTGTGCACATATACCCCCAGGTCTCTCTGTTCATGCACCCCCTTTAGGATTGTACCCTTTAGTTTATATTGCCTCTCCTCGTTCTTCCTACCAAAATGTATCACTTCACACTTTTCAGCGTTAAATTTAATCTGCCACGTGTCCGCCCATTTCACCAGCCTGTCTATGTCCTCTTGAAGTCTATCACTATCCTCCTCACTGTTCACTATATTTCCAAGTTTTGTGTCATCTGCAAATTTTGAAATTGTGCCTTGTACACCCAAGTCCAAGTCATTAATCTATATCAAGAAAAGCAGTGGTCCTAGAACTGACCCCTGGGGAACACCACTGTATACCTTCCTTCAGTCCGAAAAACAACCGTTCACCACTACTCTCTGTTTCCTGTCATTCAGCCAATTTTGTATCCATGCTGCCACTGTCCCTTTTATTCCATGGGCTTCAACTTTGCTGGCGAGCCTATTATTTGGCACTTTATCAAACACCTTTTGGAAATCCATATACACCTCATCAACCCTCTCTGTTACCTCATCAAAAAGCTGGTAAAACAAAGCTATCATGATTGACCAGGAATATGCAGAGGCAAATCCGATTAAAACAAAAGGCATTCCAAAACTTATAGGAACTTAACTCGCAGGAGAACAGGGTCAATTATCACATGCATTGAGGAAGACAAAACCTGCCTCTCACCTCTCACCTCACCCCTCACCCCTCACCTCACGACTCACCCCTCACCCCTCACCTCACGACTCACCCCTCACCCCTCACCTCACGACTCACCCCTCACCCCTCACCTCACGACTCACCCCTCACCCCTCACCTCACGACTCACCCCTCACCCCTCACCTCACGACTCACCCCTCACCTCTCACCTCACCCCTCACCCCTCACCTCACGACTCACCCCTCACCCCTCACCTCACGACTCACCCCTCACCCTCACCTCACGACTCACCCCTCACCCCTCACCTCACCTCACAACTCACCCCTCACCCCTCACCTCACCCCTCACCCCTCACCTCACCTCTCACCTCACCCCTCACCCCTCACCTCACGACTCACCCTCACCCCTCACCTCACCTCTCACCTCACCCCTCACCCTCACCTCACGACTCACCCCTCACCCCTCACCTCACGACTCACCCCTCACCCCTCACCTCACGACTCACCCCTCACCCCTCACCTCACGACTCACCCCTCACCCCTCACCTCACGACTCACCCCTCACCCCTCACCTCACCCTCACCCCTCACCTCACGACTCACCCCTCACCCCTCACCTCACCTCTCACCTCACCCCTCACCCCTCACCTCACGACTCACCCCTCACCCCTCACCTCACGACTCACCCCTCACCCCTCACCTCACGACTCACCCCTCACCCCTCACCTCACGACTCACCCCTCACCCCTCACCTCACGACTCACCCCTCACCCCTCACCTCACCCCTCACCCCTCACCTCACGACTCACCCCTCACCCCTCACCTCACCTCACGACTCACCCCTCACCCCTCACCTCACCTCACAACTCACCCCTCACCCCTCACCTCACGACTCACCCCTCACCTCTCACCTCACCCCTCACCCCTCACCTCACGACTCACCCCTCACCCCTCACCTCACGACTCACCCCTCACCCCTCACCTCACGACTCACCCCTCACCCCTCACCTCACGACTCACCCCTCACCCCTCACCTCATGACTCACCCCTCACCCCTCACCTCACGACTCACCCCTCACCCCTCACCTCACGACTCACCCCTCACCCCTCACCTCACGACTCACCCCTCACCCCTCACCTCACGACTCACCCCTCACCCCTCACCTCACGACTCACCCCTCACCCCTCACCTCACGACTCACCCCTCACCCCTCACCTCACGACTCACCCCTCACCTCACCCCTCACCCCTCACCTCACGACTCACCCCTCACCCCTCACCTCACCTCACGACTCACCCCTCACCTCACCTCACAACTCACCCCTCACCCCTCACCTCACCCCTCACCCCTCACCTCATGACTCACCCCTCACCCCTCACCTCACAACTCACCCCTCACCTCACAACTCACCCCTCACCCCTCACCTCACGACTCACCCCTCACCCCTCACCTCACGACTCACCCCTCACCCCTCACCTCACAACTCACCCCTCACCTCATGACACACCCCTCACCCCTCACCCCTCACCTCACGACTCACCCCTCACCCCTCACCTCACAACTCACCCCTCACCTCACAACTCACCCCTCACCCCTCACCTCACGACTCACCCCTCACCCCTCACCTCACAACTCACCCCTCACCTCACAACTCACCCCTCACCCCTCACCTCACGACTCACCCCTCACCCCTCACCTCACGACTCACCCCTCACCCCTCACCTCACGACTCACCCCTCACCCCTCACCTCATGACTCACCCCTCACCCCTCACCTCACGACTCACCCCTCACCCCTCACCTCACGACTCACCCCTCACCCCTCACCTCACGACTCACCCCTCACCCCTCACCTCACGACTCACCCCTCACCCCTCACCTCACGACTCACCCCTCACCCCTCACCTCACGACTCACCCCTCACCCCTCACCTCACGACTCACCCCTCACCTCACCCCTCACCCCTCACCTCACGACTCACCCCTCACCCCTCACCTCACCTCACGACTCACCCCTCACCCCTCACCTCACCTCACAACTCACCCCTCACCCCTCACCTCACCCCTCACCCCTCACCTCATGACTCACCCCTCACCCCTCACCTCACAACTCACCCCTCACCTCACAACTCACCCCTCACCCCTCACCTCACGACTCACCCCTCACCCCTCACCTCACGACTCACCCCTCACCCCTCACCTCACAACTCACCCCTCACCTCATGACACACCCCTCACCCCTCACCCCTCACCTCACGACTCACCCCTCACCCCTCACCTCACGACTCACAACTCACCCCTCACCCCTCACCTCACAACTCACCCCTCACCTCACAACTCACCCCTCACCTCACGACTCACCCCTCACCTCGCCTCTCACCCATCACCCCTCACCTCTCACCCCTCACCTCTCACCTCACCTCACCTCAGCTGGTTACTCCGTTTATTCCGGCTTTCCTCCGAGCTTCCATAGGAACAGGAAGAGGCCATTCAGCCCTTCGAGCCGGTTCTGCCATTGTATTAAATAATTGCTGATCTGTATCTTCACTCCATCTACCCGCCTTGGTTCTGTAACCCTTAAAACCCTTACCCAACAAAAATCTGTCAATCTCAGCTCCAATTGACCCCCAGCCTCCACAGTATTTTGGGGGAGAGAGTTCCAGATTTCCACCACCCTTTGTGTGAAGAAGTGCTTCCTGACATCACCCCTGAACGGCCTGGCTCTAATTTTAAGGTTCTGCCCCCTTGTTCTGGACTCCCCCCACCAGAGGAAATAGTTTCTCTCTATCGACCCGATCAACTCCTTTAATCATCTTAAACACCTCGATGAGATCGCCCCTTAATCTTCTAAACTCGAGGGAATACAAGCCCAGTCTGTGCAACCTGTCTTCGTAATTTAACCCTTTTAGACCCGGTATCATTCTGGTGAATCTGCGCTGCCCCCCCTCCGAGGGCAATATATCCTTCCTGAGGAGCGGGGCCCAGAACTGAACACAGTACTACAACAACCTGCATTTATATAGCACCTTTAACGTAGTAAAACGTCCCAAGGCGCATCATAGAAAGAAAGAAAGACTTGCATTTCTATAGCGCCTTTCACAACCACTGGACGTCTCAAAGCACTTTACAGCCAATGAAGTACTTTTGAAGTGGAGTCACTGTTGTAATGTGGGAAACGTGGCAGCCAATTTGCGCACAGCAAGCCCCCACTAACAGCAATGTGATAATGACCAGATCATCTGTTTTGGTTATGTTGGTTGAGGGATAAATATTGACCAGGACACAGGAGCGTAATCAGACAAAATTTGACACCGAGCCACATAAGGAGATATTAGGACAGGTGACCAAAAGCTTGGTCAAAGAGGTAGGTTTTAAGGAGCATCTTAAAGTAGGAGAGAGAGGCGGAGAGGCGGAGAGGTTTAGGGAGGGAATTCCAGAGCTTAGGGCCCAGGCAGCTGAAGGCACGGCCGCCAATGGTGGAGCGATGGGAATCAGCGATGTGCAAGAGGCCAGAATTGGAGGAGCGCAGAGATCTCGGGGGGTTGTGGGACTGAAGGAGATTACAGAGATAGGGAGGGGGCGAGGCCATGGAGGGATTTGAAAACAAGGATGAGAATTTTAAAATCGAGGCGTTGCCGGGCCGGGAGCCAATGTAGGTCAGCGAGCACAGGGGGTGATGGGTGAACGGGACTTGGTGCGAGTTAGGACACGGGGCAGCAGGGTTTTGGATGAGTTCGAGGCTATGGAGGGTAGAAGATGGGATCTGACCAGAGCTCGGTACAGCCGAAGCATCACTTCACCCCCTTTATATTCCAGCCCTCTTGAGATAAAGGCCAACATTCCATTAGGCATATTAATTGTTTTTGTACCTGTCCACTAGCTTTTATAGATTTTTATACTTGGACGCTTAAATCCCCACAGCCGATCCTTCATCGTCACTGGGTCAAAATCCTGGAACTCTCTCCCTAACAGCACTGGGAGCACCTTCACCACACGGACTGCAGCAGGTCAAGAAGGCGGCTCACCACCACCTTCTCAAGGGCAACTAGGGATGGGCAATAAATGCTGGGCCTTGCCAGCAACGCCCACATCCCAGGAACGAATAAATAAAAGCTCCTGGTCATAGAGTCATAGAGTCATAACGGCACAGAAGGAGACCATTCGGCCCATCGAGTCCATGCCGGCTCTCTGTAGAGCAATCCAGTCAGTCCCATTCCCCCGCTCTATCCCGTAGCCCTGCAAGTTTATTTCCCTCAAGTGCCTATCCAGTAACCCCTTAAAAACATCGAGTGTCTCCGCTTCCACCACTTCCGTCGGAAGCGAGTTCCAGGTCATCGCCAATCGCTGCGTAAAAAAGTTTTTCCTCACATCCCCCCTGTATCTCTTGCCCAAAACCTTAAATCTGTGTCCCCTAGTCCTTGTACCATCAACTAGTGGGAACAGCCTTTCCCCGTCTAGCCTATCCAAACCCATCATAATCTTGTACACCTCCATCAAATCACCCCTCAACCTCCTTTGCTCTAATGAAAACAAATCCAGCTTCTCCAACCTGTCCTTGTAGCTAAGATCCCCCATCCCCGAAACCATTCTGGTAAATCTCCTCTGCACCCTCTCAAGGGCCTTCACATCCTTCCTAAAGTGTGGTGACCAGAACTGGACGCAATACTCCAGTTGTGGCCTAACCAGAGCTTTATACAGGTTCAGCATATCTTCCCTACTTTTGTACTCAATACCTCTATTTATGAAGCCCAAGATCCCATACGCTTTGCTGACCACTCTCTCAATATGTCCCGCCACCTTCAGGGACCTATGCACATTAACTCCCGGGTCCCTCTGTCCCTGCACACTCTTTAAAACTGTGCCATTAAGTGTATATTGCCTCTCCCTGTTCCTTCTGCCAAAATGCATCACCTCACACTTCTCTGTATTAAATTCCATCAGCCACTTGTCTGCCCATTCTGCTAGCCTTTCTATGTCCTGTTGCAGTCGATTGGTGTCATCCTCATTGTTTGCCACACCCCCAAGTTTGGTGTCATCGACAAATTTAGAAATTCTACTCTGTATTCCAATATCCAGGTCATTTATATATATCAAAAAAAGCAGTGGCCCCAGCACTGACCCTTGGGGAACACCACTGTCTACCATCCTCC
>JASTWF010002300.1:17500-31433 GCA_030390025.1 Squalus acanthias
GTGATGTTAGTGTTAAATATTGGACAGGACACCAGGGAGAACTCCCTTGCTCTTCTTCAAATAGTGGCCATGTGATCTTTTACATCCACCTGAGAGGGAGGACTGGGTCTCAATTTAACGTCTCATCCGAAAGATGGCACCTCTGACAGTGCAGCGTTCCCTCAGTACTGCCCCTCCGACAGTGCGGCGCTCCCTCAGTACTGCCCCTCCGACAGTGCAGTGCTCCCTCAGTACTGCCCCTCCGACAGTGCAGCACTCCCTCAGTACTGCCCCTCAGTACTGCCCCTCTGACAGTGTGGCGCTCCCTCAGCACTGCCCCTCCAACAGTGCGGCGCTCCCTCAGTACTGCTCCTCCGACAGTGCAGCGCTCCCTCAGTACTGCCCCTTCGACAGTGCAGTGCTCCCTCAGTACTGCCCCTCCGACAGTGCAGCGGAGCTCTGTACTGCCCCTCCGACAGTGCGGCACTCCCTCAGTACTGCTCCTCCGACAGTGCGGCTCTCCCTCAGTACTGCCCCTCCGACAGTGCGGCTCTCCCTCAGTACTGCTCCTCCGACAGTGCGGCTCTCCCTCAGTACGGCTCCTCCGACAGTGCGGCACTCCCTCAGTACTGCTCCTCCGACAGTGCGGCGCTCCCTCAGTACTGCTCCTCCGACAGTGCGGCACTCCCTCAGTACTGCTCCTCCGACAGTGCAGAACTCCCTCAGTACTGCCCCTCGGACAGTGCGGCTCTCCCTCAGTACTGCCCCTCCGACAGTGCCGTGCTCCCTCAGTACTGCCCCTCCGACAGTGCAGCGCTCCCTCAGTACTGCCCCTCTGACAGTGCAGCGCTCCCTCAGTCCTGCCCCTCCGACAGTGCAGCGCTCCCTCAGTACTGCCCCTCCGACAGTGCAGCGCTCCCTCAGTACTGCCCCTCCGACAGTGCAGTGCTCCCTCAGTACTGCCCCTCTGACAGTGCAGTGCTCCCTCAGTACTGCCCCTCCGACAGTGCGGCGCTCCCTCAGTACTGCTCCTCCGACAGTGCAGCGCTCCCTCAGTCCTGCTCTTCCGAAAGTGCGGCGCTCCCTCAGTACTGCCCCTCCGACAGTGCAGCGCTCCCTCAGTCCTGCCCCTCGGACAGTGCGGCGCTCCCTCAGTCCTGCCCCTCGGACAGTGCGGCGCTCCCTCAGTCCTGCCCCTCGGACAGTGCGCCGCTCCCTCAGTCCTGCCCCTCGGACAGTGCGCCGCTCCCTCAGTCCTGCCCCTCGGACAGTGCGCCGTTCCCTCAGTCCTGCCCCTCCGACAGTGCAGCGCTCCCTCAGTCCTGCCCCTCCGACAGTGCAGCGCTCCCTCAGTACTGCACTGGAGTGTCAGCCTGGATTTCGTGCTCACGTTTCTTGAGTGAGACTTGAACCCACAACCTTCTGACTGACAGTAGTAGATATTAGAAGGAATGATCAAAAGCTTGGTCAGAGGTGGGTTTTAGGAAGGACCTTAAAGAAAGAGAGGGAGGTGGAGAGGCGAAGGGGTTTAGCGTGAAGAAATTCCAGAACTTCGGGCCATCAGAGTAACTGAGAACAGGAGGAGGGCTTTCGGCCCCTCGAGCTGTTCCACCATGCAATTACATCAGGCCTGATCTGTATTTCAACTCCATCTACCCGCCTTGGTTCCGTATCCCTTAATACCCTTACCCAACAAAAATCTATCAATCTCAGCTCTTGGGGGAGAGAGTTCCAGATTTCCACCACCCTTTGTGTGAAGAAGTGCTTCCTGACATCACCCCTGAACGGCCTGGCTCTAATTTTAAGGTTCTGCCCCCTTGTTCTGGACTCCCCCCACCAGAGGAAATAGTTTCTCTCTCTCTACCCGATCAACTCCTTTAATCATTTTAAACACCTCGATCAGATCACCCCTTAATCTTCTAAACTAGAGGGAATACAAGCCCAGTCTGTGCAACCTGTCCTCATAATTTAACCCTTTTAGCCCCGGGTATCATTCTGGTGAATCTGCGCTGCACCCCCTCCGAGGTCAATATATCCTTCCTGAGGTTCTTGAAATAAAGGCCAACATCCCATCAGCCCTTTTGATTGCTTGTTGTGCCTGTCCACTGGTTTCTAGTGATTTAAGCACAAGGACCCTGAAATCTCTCTGCTCCTCCAAAGCTTGTAGACTCGCTAGGGTTGGGGTTGTAGGTGTGGATGAGGGTGGTGCAATTGATGTAGTCAAAGTCCCACATGGGAGACTGGTCAAGAAGGTAAGAGCCCATGGGATCCAGGGCAACTTGGCACATTGAATCCAAAATTGGCTTAGTGGCAGGAGGCAGAGGGTGATGGTCGAAGGTTGTTTTTGTGACTGGAAGCCTGTGTCCAGTGGTGTACCGCAGGGATCGGTGCTGGGTCCTTTGCTGTTTGTAGTGTACATTAATGATTTAGATATGAATGTAGGAGGTATGATCAGTAAGTTTGCAGATGACACGAAAATTGATGGGGTAGTAAATAGCGAGGAGGGAAGCCTCAGGCTACAGGACGATAGATGGGTTGGTTAGATGGGCAGAATGGTGGCAAATGGAATTTAACCCTGAAAAGTGTGAGGTGATGCATTTTGGGAGGACTAACAAGGCAAGGGAATACACAATGAATGGTAGGACCCTAGGAAGGACAAAAGATCAGAGGGACCTTGGTGTGCATGTACATAGATCCCTGAAGGCAGCAGGACAGGTAGATAAGATGGTTAAAAAGGCATATGGGATACTTGCCTTCATTAGCCGAGGCATAGAATATAAGAGCAGGGAGGTTATGATGGAGCTGTACAAAATGCTAGTTGGGCCACAGCTGGAATACTGTGTGCAGTTCTGTTCGCCACACTATAGGAAGGATGTGATTGCATTGGAGAGGGTGCAGAGGAGATTCACCAGGATGTTACCTGGGCTGGAGCGCTTCAGCTATGAAGAGAGACTGGACAGGCTGGGGTTGTTTTCCTTAGAGCAGAGAAGGCTGAGGGGGGACCTGATTGAGGTGTACAAAATTATGAGGGGCATAGATAGGGTAGATAGAAAGGAACTTTTCCCCTTAGTAGAGGGGTCAATAACCAGGGGGCATAGTTTCAAGGTAAGGGGCAGGAGGTTTAGAGGGGATTTGAGGAAAAACTTTTTCACCCAGAGGGTGGTTGGAATCTGGAACTCACTGCCTGAAAGGGTGGTAGAGGCAGGAACCCTCACAACATTCAAGAAGCATTTAGATGAGCACTTGAAACGCCACAGCATACAAGGCTACAGACTAAGTGCTGGAAAATGGGAATAGAATAGACAGGGCTTGATGGCCAGCGCGGACACGATGGGCCGAAAGGCCTCTTTCTGTGCTGTATAACACTATGGGGGAAAAATTAGGTCGCGCCCCGTTTGGGGCGCAAATATCGTCTGGACGCAAATATTAGCGCCTGGCGCTAATTATCGGCACTAACTGGAAACTTCACTTTTACCGCCCCGGGAGGTGAGTGGAGCGCTAAATCAGGCGCTGCACACCTGTCTTAAGGCGCAAAGGCCGAGCAGTGAGGCGCTAACTCAGCGCGCGAGCGCAGCGCAGGTGCTGCCAGTTAGCGAGGGAACACAGACACACTGGCGCTGGCCAGTTCTTAAAGCGGGGGGGGGGCAACTTGCTCCCCAGCCACACCCTGCTCATTGCAGCCTTGAATCTCGGCCTGGAGAGACCTGTGAATCCATTTTGCTGCCAAGGATGGAGAGGGTGAGAGAACGAGCTCATCGCTTCACCGAGCGGGCCTTGGATGCTCTGGTTGGCGCGGTGGAGCGCAGAAGATGTATACTCTTCCCTGAGAGTGGCAGGAGGCCTTTGCCACGCGAGTACAGAAGAGTGTGGAGGGAGGTGGCTCAGAGCGTCTCCTCCAGGAGCATGGTGCCCAGGACCCATGTTCAATGCCGCAAAAAGTTCAACGACCTCACTCGGGTCGTCAGGGTGAGTGGCTTTTTCTCAATACCTCTCCATCCCTCCATCTCAACCTCACTCTATGGCCAGAGGGTCTTAAAACCCCAATGCACAACACTCATCCAACACCTATGGCCCTTTCATGAAACACACACACACATTCCACACTTTGCATACAGTAAGGGCTATTCACCTATGGGAGGCACATCAGGCAAGACCATTGCTGCATACAGTAAGGGCTATTCACCTATGGGAGGCACATCAGGCAAGACCATGGCTGTATATTTACTCAGATGCTGTCCTTTTTCTTGCAGGCCAAGCTGGCGCATAATCGGAGACAGCAGCAACGGACAGGTGGAGGGCGGCCTCAGCTGCAACCCCTCAGCGATCTTGAGGAGCGCGTCCACAGGATTGTGGCAAGCCGAGTGATCGGTCCCGTCGCCACTGGAGACGCCGACCCCGTTCTGGACAGCAATGGTAAGGTCATCACCTTTTTGTCCTCTGTCCTTCCACTTGTCCCTCACAACACCAGCCTTTGACACTTTCAATCCAACTTGCTAACTCGCTGCACTTATTCCTCCCTTACTGCCACCCTGTCCTCACGCTAAAGCCACTCTTGTACCTCCCTGCTTTCAGATGGTGATTCACCAGCTGAGGAGACGGGCCCTGAAGCTGCCACTGGGAGTGAAGCTGCAGCCGAGGAGGAAGAGGAAGCCGGAGCATCAGTGCCACCCTCTCCCGAGGAAGCCCATGCCCACACTGGGAACACGCCTTCCCTGGAGGGGAGCAGGGGGGAAGGGTCTGATGAGGGTGAAGCTCCAGGACCCAGCGGGCTGCAGCAACGCCATGGGGGTAGGGAAGAACGGGGGCCTTCTCCCCAGAGGGAGAGTATGCCAGCGACTCCTACTGCAATGGACGCAGAGGAGGAGCGGCTGATCGCAGAAATGAACACCCAGGCGGTGGGCATGCACACTGAGCTCATGGGTGCAGTGGGAAGGGTGCCCGAATGCATTGAATCACTGGCAAGGAGTGTGGAGCACTTCGCTGTAGCACAGGCGGATGCCACACTAACGCTTAGTGCTGCAATTCAGTCACTGGCTGCCGTGATCCCATCTCTGACTGCTCTCATGCAGACTCAGATTGAGGCCACGCGAGCACAGACTGCTGCCAACCTCGATGGTTCGTTCACATGTCCCCGGGGCTCTCACCGCGCCGCAGCAGGCCAGCAATCTGTGCTCCAGCAGATTGCTCCGGATGCTGAAGTGCTGCCCCGTGGGAGTGCCAGTGTGTCGGGCGAGCAGGGAGTTGCTGTCCTCTCTCACGATGACAGCATTCCTGCTGCCAACACTGTCACTTCTCCACTGCACTTGCCACCGCCTGTAGGACAGACTGCTGCCGCCCATGCAGAGTTGGTGCAGTCTGCAGCCGGGCCCTCCAGGCCCAGAACTGGTCGAGGCCGTCCTTCAGGGGCATCTGCAGTGTCAGGGTCTGACGATCAGCAGCCTTCCACCAGCCTTGCTGCAGCCACTGAGGTCCCATTACGGAGGAGCAGTAGGGTTAGAAGGGGGGAAGTGCGCAAGGGAAGGAGATCACCCTCGAAGGGCAAAAAGTAGGAGGTGTGACAAAATGCTGGTCATTTTTTTATTAAAGGCCGAGGTTCGTGGTCCAACTTTTGTTTAGTGTTTTAGACATTATCTCCAGGTTGTGAGAACCAGTTATGTTACTGACTGTTTTTTTGTGTTTATTTCTATGAGTTTGTCATGAGGAAATGACACACACAGAGTTTGTAAAATAAATAAGTTTTTGTATTCAAAATATACATGTTTGGTGTTTGGAATTATTGGTGCCTTGGCCGGCTTAGGGGTTGCGTGCTGGGTTCATTGATGTTGTTAGCAATGGCAGAAGCCATTTCCACAGCAGGGGCCCTAGAAGCACTTGCTATTAGCCGTTGACGGACGGCCCTTGCAGTTTCACCATTGTGGGCCGCCCTCCCGCCTTGGTGCTGCTGATGATCATCCTCCTCGTCCTCTTCCTCCTCTTCCTCCTCCTCCTCTGGTGGTGCTCCAAGGCCTGGTGGCATTGGCTGGGTCCTGACGATTGCCATGTTATGCAACATGCAGCACACAACTACGAAGTTGGATACTCGCTCAGGCGAGTACTGCAGGGCTCCTCCAGAATGGTCGAGACAGCGGAACCGTTGCTTCAGCACACCGATTGTGCGCTCAGTGATGTTCCTGGTAGCTTGATGGCTCTCATTGTACCGCAGCTCAGCAGGGTGTTGGGCATAAGGAGCGGTGTCATCAGCCAGGTGCTCAATGGATACCCCTTGTCCCCGAGAAGCCAATCAATTGACTGATGCGGTGCCTCGAAAAGTTCTGCCACAGTAGTCTGGCGCAGGATAAAAACATTGTGGCAGCTGGCAGGATAGTGGGCATTGACAGCGAGTATCAGCTGTCTGTGGTCACAGACCAACTGAACATTCAAGGAATGGAACCCCTTTCTGTTCCGGAATTCCTCGGCATTCTCATGTGGAGCACGCAAAGCCACATGCGTGCAGTCAATGGCGCCCTGCACCATGGGGAAGCCCGCTATCCTCGCAAAGCCCAGAGCGCGGTCACGCTGCTTGTCTGGGGTCATGGGGAAAGAGATGAACTCTCGTCTCCTTTTAAAGAGGGCATTTGTGACCTGCCGGATGCAGCAATGCACCGCGAACTGGGAGATATTGGCGAGGTCCCCAGCAGCAGCTTGAAATGAGCCAGTAGCATAGAAGTTGAGAGCCACTGTGACCTTCACTGCCACCGACAGAGACGTCCTGGACCTCAGTTGAGGCTGCAGATCTGGCTGCAGCAGGTGGCAGAGCTCAGTGACCACCTCCTTGCTGAATCGCAGCCTTCGCAAACACAGCTCCTCAGACATATGAATGTAAGAGAGCTGTTCACGATATACCCTGGGAGGGTAAGCTCTCCTGCACATACGCCTGTTGGCCCTCCTCCGTCTGGCCATCATTGCCACTCTCTCTCTGCGTCTCTGTGTCCTCCGATTCAGCTGGAGCAGGACAACGCCCCCAATCAGTGCAGCCCCCATAGTCTCTTTGCAAGCAAAGTAATGAAGGACAGCAACTAAAGTACTAGCGAAGTTAGGATCAGTAGGCAAAACTACCTCACAAAGCGTTGAGTCAATGCAGAAGTCTCTCTTTCTCTCTCTCCGAATCTCTCTCTCTCTCTCTCAGAACGAGTGGTGCAATAATGTCAACCACAGAAAAAGACAGGAAGAGGCCCCCTTTAAATAGCGCCCCCCGCCAGCCCCACAGCGATTGATAGCGTTCCAGTCTTCCGGTCGTTGGATGCGCCAGGCGGTAAGGCAGGGGGCGCCACTCAATTTCCGCTCCAGGGTGCCACAAGGGCGTTGCACCATGGAATGACATCACAATCTGCGCGCGCAGGTGGTCGCGGCGGTAAAGTTTAGCGCCGCCGCACAATGTCTGGTTAAGTTCCCGAGCGGCACAAACATCGCTGCGCCCGGGCGTTAGCGGCTTTGCGCCCCATTAGCGCCCCCTTAAGGCGCTAACGGGAGGCGCAACCAACTGAATTTTTACCCCTATGACTCTATCTCTCAACCTGCTGTAAGGGGTTTTTGTCTCAGGGGCTTATTTGTCGGTCAGCCAGTTATGTTTTCCTGGGCTGTACTGCCCGCTGTGCGGTTGCGAATCACTATCCCCTTCCTAGTTCTGAGCCCAGGACTTACCGAGCGGCGATAAGGACAAACGAACAGACCCGTGGATTGGTGCGAGGAAAACCAATGTTTATTTACAGAAGTAAAACTACAGAGAAACAGTATCATATGAAGAAAACAAAATCACTGTGCAGTACGGTTTTACACTTAACAGGGGAGGAGAAACGGACACAGCGAGGGAAAATCCTAAAATTACAATTTTAGCAATATCCCCATTAATTCCCACCCTTACGCCTAACTAAAATTGTCTTGCGACAGCCAGAAGATGATAATGCTCACCGGTGACATGGATGGAAAAACCTGGCCCTGTGCTCTGTCTCTGCCGTCGAAAACGTGGATGGTCTTCCTTCTTGGCTGCTAGCAGACAGACAGGATGCCCGAGACCGAGGCAGAGAGAGAGAGAGAGAGAGAGGGGCTGGGTCTTCCCAGTTATACCCTCCCGGTCATCTAATCTCCCTCCAGATCAATTCATTTCTATTGTCTGATCTGGGCATGATGAATTTTAACAAAAGGTTCCGATCTTGGCCCATCATGTTAGATGGCCGGTAATTGTATCATGCCAGTTCTCCAACTGCTCCCTTTTGTCCGACAGGTTTGTTGATGGGGGCCAGCCCAGTCTCAATGTCCCCCGCTGATTATTTGAGCAAACACCTTGAAAGCCTTATGCGTAGACCTGATTGTAATTGGGTTTGTCCCCAATGCATAAGGAAAGGTCCTGTCTGGTTTCGTGAACTTCCTGCTGCAGACATCGGAATACACAAGCTGATAGCTTGCCAGAGTCATAGAAACATAGAAACATAGAAGATAGGAGCAGGAGTAGGCCATTCGGCCCCTCGAGCCTGCTCCGCCATTCGATGAGATCATGGCTGATCATCCAAACTCAGTACCCTGTCCCTGCTTTCTCCCCATATCCCTTGATCCCTTTAGCTTTAAGAAATATATCTAACTCATTCTTGAATATATTCTGAAATGAAACTGCCAGGCTCTCGGTCACGAGGTCTGACCGCAGCCATTTTGTTATGCCCTGGATTTTAAAACTCAGTCTGACCAGGGTTCCTTTTAATAAGTCCAATAAAATCTTCGGGGGCGGGGGGCGGGGGGGACACATGAAATTTTGCGAATCCTTTCACTGCGTGTACCAAAAGTTTTGCCGACAGGAAAAGACAGGACGCGACTGCCTTTAAATAGCGCTCCCCCAGACCCTGCCCGACTGTAAAACGTTCACTCTACCTGTCATTGCTAGCGGCAGGTGGAAAGGCAGGGGGCGCCACTCAATATCCGGTCCGGGACACTACCGGGGCATTTCACGCTCGACTGACGTCTCGATCTGCGGGCGCAGGAGATCGTGGCGGTAGTGTATTGCGCGCCGCAAAATGCCCGGTCAATTTCACGAGCGGCGCTAAAATCGCCGCGCTCAGGTGCTAACTTCCTAGCGCCCCATTAGCGCCCCCCGGAGGCGCTAACGGGAGACGCTAAGCAACCGAATTTTTCCCCCTATGACTCTATTAGGACAAGTGACCTAAAGCTTGGTCAAAGGGGTAGGTTTTAGGGAGCATCTTAAAGGAGGAGAGAGAGGCGGAGAGCTTTAAGGAGGGAATTCCAGAGCTTAGAGCCCAGGCAGCTGAAGGCACGATCGCCAATGGTGGAGCGATGAAAATCGGGGATGCACAAGAGGCCAGAATTAGAGGAACGCAGATATCTCGGGGGGTTGTGGGGCTGAAGGAGATTACAGAGATAGGGAGGGGTGAGGCCATGGAGGGATTTGAAAACAAGGATGAGAATTTTAAAATAGAGGCGTTGCCGGACCGGGAGCCAATGTAGGTCAGTGAGCACAGGGGTGATGGGTGAACGGGACTTGGTGCAAGTTAGGACACGGGGCAGCAGAGTTTGGGATGAGCTCAAGTTTACAGAGTGTGCAATTGGGGTGGACAATAAATTTGTTTCTTCCAGTGTCTCTCCCATCCTGAGAAAAGTTCAAGAATGATTTCCTGTTGTGTAATTGGAGCAACCTCGATAATAGAGTCTTTCATTAACCTGTCGCTGATGAACTAGCTCCTGGCTTTAACTCTTTTACATTTGGGGCGATTAAATATCAGGGGTTTTTTGTCGCTTCTGACAAGGTTAGAGGCTTTGAGTTTCATCTTCTGGGTGTTTGTGCTGTGAATTCCCCTTCATAATGACAGCAGGTAGAACCTGTTCTGAGGAGCTGGAATAAGCTAGATGAGCAGGAAGTGGGTCGATGCTAGCATTCTCCAGGGCCACAGGAATTCCCCGGGCAGGGTCTGTGCATTACTCAAGATCTCTCCTGGATCATCAGCTTGTTTACTTCCCCTTTAGACAAAGTATAAATACAAGTCAGGTGTTTACATCTCAATCAGTCTCCGCAACAACCCAACGCTCACACAGTCTGGAAGCTAGAAGATCCAACATGAAGTATCTGGTCATCGCTCTCCTGATGCTGCTCGCAGCACACCAGATGGAAGGTGAGTCTTGAGCCCGAATGATCCCAGTCCTAAACACAGCTGGCTCCCCAGTGGGAGCCCGTCTACCAGGGAGATCCGCAACCCCCGCCCAATACCCTCTTCACTAGTGAGCTTGGATCTAACATCCAGCGTAGCGTTTCATTGATGAGAACCTGAAGACCCCCTAATGACCCACGGAGGTGAAGGGGAGATGAGCAAGTGAGGAAATTCAGCACAGCACCCACCCTCTGTGCTAGTCTCGGCACCCGCCAATAGTCCGCTATCTCCCAGGGACCCGCTCATCGATGACCAGCCACCGGGCTCACTGACCGTACTGGAGGGGTTGAGCCATCATTGGGATCGGGAATCCTTCCCCTCAGCTCCGGAGAGCCCTGAGCACCAGTGCCCCAGTGCCCCGCGAGATCCCAGGAACTCAGGCAGTGGGAAACTCAGGGATTGTAGCACGTTAGACGCCGCGATTCCACCCGCCCCAAGGAGCAGAAACCCCGTGTCTGAACTCTCGGGGCTCAGTGAGAGCGTGGGGGAGTGTAGAGGGAGCTTTACTCTGTATCTAACCCGTGCTGTACCTGCCCTGGGAGTGTTTGATGGGACAGTGTAGAGGGAGCTTTACTCTGTATCTAACCCCGTGCTGTACCTGCCCTGGGAGTGTTTGATGTGACAGTGTAGAGGGAGCTTTCCTCTGTATCTAACCCCGTGCTGTACCTGCCCTGGGAGTGTTTGATGGGACAGTGTAGAGGGAGCTTTACTCTGTATCTAACCCGTGCTGTACCTGCCCTGGGAGTGTTTGATGGGACAGTGTAGAGGGAGCTTTACTCTGTATCTAACCCGTGCTGTACCTGCCCTGGGAGTGTTTGATGGGACAGTGTAGAGGGAGCTTTACTCTGTATCTAACCCGTGCTGTACCTGTCCTGGGAGTGTTTGATGGGGACAGTGTAGAGGGAGCTTTACTCTGTATCTAACCCGTGCTGTACCTGCCCTGGGAGTGTTTGATGGGGACAGTGTAGAGGGAGCTTTACTCTGTATCTAACCCATGCTGTACCTGCCCTGGGAGTGTTTGATGGGACAGTGTAGAGGGAGCTTTACTCTGTATCTAACCCGTGCTGTACCTGCCCTGGGAGTGTTTGATGGGGACAGTGTAGAGGGAGCTTTACTCTGTATCTAACCCGTGCTGTACCTGCCCTGGGAGTGTTTGATGGGACAGTGTAGAGGGAGCTTTACTCTGTATCTAACCCGTGCTGTACCTGCCCTGGGAGTGTTTGATGGGACAGTGTAGAGGGAGCTTTACTCTGTATCTAACCCGTGCTGTACCTGCCCTGGGAGTGTTTGATGGGACAGTGTAGACGGAGCTTTACTCTGTATCTAACCCGTGCTGTACCCGTCCTGGGAGTGTTTGATGGGACAGTGTAGAGGGAGCTTTACTCTGTATCTAACCTGTGCTGTACCCGTCCTGGGAGTGTTTGATGGGACAGTGTAGAGGGAGCTTTACTCTGTATCTAACCCGTGTTGTACCTGCCCTGGGAGTGTTTGATGGGGACAGTGTAGAGGGAGCTTTACTCTGTATCTAACCCCGTGCTGTACCTGCCCTGGGAGTGTTGGATGGGACAGTGTAGAGGGAGCTTTACTCTGTATCTAACCTGTGCTGTACCCGTCCTGGGAGTGTTTGATGGGACAGTGTAGAGGGAGCTTTACTCTGTATCTAACCCGTGTTGTACCTGCCCTGGGAGTGTTTGATGGGACAGTGTAGAGGGAGCTTTACTCTGTATCTAACCCGTGTTGCACCTGCCCTGGGAGTGTTTGATGGGACAGTGTAGAGGGAGCTTTACTCTGTATCTAACCCGTGCTGTACCTGCCCTGGGAGTGTTTGATGGGACAGTGTAGAGGGAGCTTTACTCTGTATCTAACCCGTGCTGTACCTGCCCTGGGAGTGTTTGATGGGACAGTGTAGAGGGAGCTTTACTCTGTATCTAACCCGTGCTGTACCTGCCCTGGGAGTGTTTGATGGGACAGTGTAGAGGGAGCTTTACTCTGTATCTAACCCAGGCTGTACCTGCCCTGGGAGTGTTTGATGGGACAGTGTAGAGGGAGCTTTACTCTGTATCTAACCCGTGCTGTACCTGCCCTGGGAGTGTTTGATGGGGACAGTGTAGAGGGAGCTTTACTCTGTATCTAACCCGTGCTGTACCTGCCCTGGGAGTGTTTGATGGGACAGTGTAGAGGGAGCTTTACTCTGTATCTAACCCGTGCTGTACCTGCCCTGGGAGTGTTTGATGGGACAGTGTAGAGGGAGCTTTACTCTGTATCTAACCCGTGCTGTACCTGCCCTGGGAGTGTTTGATGGGACAGTGTAGAGGGAGCTTTACTCTGTATCTAACCCGTGCTGTACCTGCCCTGGGAGTGTTTGATGGGACAGTGTAGAGGGAGCTTTACTCTGTATCTAACCCGTGCTGTACCTGCCCTGGGAGTGTTTGATGGGACAGTGTAGAGGGAGCTTTACTCTGTATCTAACCCGTGCTGTACCTGCTCTGGGAGTGTTTGATGGGGTGGAGTAGAGGGAGCTTTACTCTGTATCTAACCCGTGCTGTACCTGCCCTGGGAGTGTTTGATGGGACAGTGTAGAGGGAGCTTTACTCTGTATCTAACCCGTGCTGTACCTGCCCTGGGAGTGTTTGAGGGGACAGTGTAGAGGGAGCTTTACTCTGTATCTAACCCGTGCTGTACCTGCCCCGAGAGAGTTTGATGGGACAGTGTAGAGGGAGCTTTACTCTGTATCTAACCCGTGCTGTACCTGCTCTGGGAGTGTTTGATGGGGTGGAGTAGAGGGAGCTTTACTCTGTATCTAACCCGTGCTGTACCTGCCCTGGGAGTGTTTGATGGGACAGTGTAGAGGGAGCTTTACTCTGTATCTAACCCGTGCTGTACCTGCCCTGGGAGTGTTTGATGGGACAGTGTAGAGGGAGCTTTACTCTGTATCTAACCCGTGCTGTACCTGCCCTGGGAGTGTTTGAGGGGACAGTGTAGAGGGAGCTTTACTCTGTATCTAACCCGTGCTGTACCTGCCCTGGGAGTGTTTGATGGGACAGTGTAGAGGGAGCTTTACTCTGTATCTAACCCACAATGTACCTGCCCTGGGAGTGTTTGATGGGACAGTGCAGAGGGAGCTTTACTCTGTATCTAACCTGTGCTGTACCTGCCCTGGGAGTGTTTGATGGGACAGTGTAGAGGGAGCTTTACTCTGTATCTAACCCATGCTGTACCTGCCCTGGGAGTGTTTGATGGGACAGTGTAGAGGGAGTTTTACTCTGTATATAACCCGTGCTGTACCTGCCCTGGGAGTGTTTGAAGGGTCTTGCACAGTGGCCTCTATTGATTGTGATTTATTTTTGTTCTCTTTGCCAGGTTTTCAATTTGAGTGCGAAGTAAAAGGTATGCTTGGAGCCTGTATCAACCCGAAGGATTGCCAGCATCAGCTTTCTGATACAAATGACCCTGCAACAAACCCGTGCACCGGCCATACCGTGTAAGTGAATCAATTAAACACAGAATCACCGTCAGATCAAAGTACATGAACGAGTCTCTCAGCAGATATCACTTGAAAGGGCGAAGCCCCTCATCACCCGTCTCTGCGGCTGGTTTGAGCCCAGGTCCCGCTGACCCTCTGCTCCAGGTCCCGCTGACCCTCTGCTCCAGGCCGGCCTAAGCCTCTGCCCCGAGTGTGGCTGGTCGTGGGGTCCTGGCCCCCGCCCGACAGCCCATTGCTCATGTCTGAGCCCAACCCAGAGTCAGCAGGATATTCAACCACGGGG
>JASTWF010002301.1:0-5000 GCA_030390025.1 Squalus acanthias
CCCCGCTCCCCGTGACCCAGACAACCCCTCCATGCCAGACAATAATCGCTGGCGCACCCACAGCGATCCCTCGCACACCTCCCTCGCACACCCGCAGCAGTCCCTCACACACCCGCAGCGGTCCCTCGCACACCTCCCCTGCACACCAGCAGCGGTCCCTCGCACACCCGCAGCGGTCCCTCGCACACCTCCCTTGCACACCCACAGCGGTCCCTCGCACACCTCCCTTGCACACCCACAGCGGTCCCTCGCACACCTCCCCTGCACACCCGCAGCTGTCCCTCGCACACCTCCCTCACACACCCGCAGCGGTCCCTCGCACACCTCACTTGCACACCCACAGCGGTCCCTCGCACACCTCCCCTGCACAGCCGCAGCGGTCCCTCGCACACCCGCAGCGGTCCCTCGTACACCTCCCTTGCACACCCACAGCGGTCCCTCGCACACCTCCCTCGCACACCTGCAGCGGTCCCTCGCACACCCACAGTGGTCCCTCGCACACCTCCCTTGCACACCCACAGCGGTCCCTCGCACACCCGCAGCAGTCCCTCACACACCCGCAGCGGTCCCTTGCACACCACCTTTGCACACCCACAGCAGTCCCTCGCACACCTCCCTTGCACACCCACAGCGGTCCCTCGCACAACTCCCTCGCACACCCGCAGCAGTCCCAGCACACCCGCAGCGGTCCCTCGCACACCTCCCTTGCACACCGGCAGCAGTCCCTCACACACCCGCAGCGGTCCCTCGCACACCACATTTGCACACCCACAGCAGTCCCTCGCACGCCTCCCTCGCACACCTGCAGCAGTCCCTAGCACACCCGCAGCGGTCCCTCGCACCCCCGCAGCGGTCCCTCGCACACCTCCCTTGCACACCCACAGCGGTCCCTCGCACACCTCCCCTGCACACCCGCAGCGGTCCCTCGCACACACCGCAGCGGTCCCTCGCACACCTCCCTCACACACCCGCAGCGGTCCCTCGCACACCTCACTTGCACACCCACAGCGGTCCCTCGCACACCTCCCCTGCACACCCGCAGCGGTCCCTCGCACACCCGCAGCGGTCCCTCGCACACCTCCCTTGCACACCCACAGCGGTCCCTCGCACACCTCCCTCGCACATCCGCAGCGGTCCCTCGCACACCCACAGTGGTCCCTCGCACACCTCCCTTGCACACCCACAGTGGTCCCTCGCACACCCGCAGCAGTCCCTCACACACCCGCAGCGGTCCCTTGCACACCACCTTTGCACACCCACAGCAGTCCCTCGCACACCTCCCTTGCACACCCACAGCGGTCCCTCGCACAACTCCCTCGCACACCCGCAGCTGTCCCAGCACACCCGCAGCGGTCCCTCGCACACCTCCCTCACACACCCGCAGCGGTCCCTCGCACACCACATTTGCACACCCACAGCAGTCCCTCGCACACCTCCCTCGCACACCTGCAGCAGTCCCTAGCACACCCGCAGCGGTCCCTCGCACACCTCCCTTGCACACCCCGCAGCAGTCCCTCGCACACCTGCAGCGGTCCCTCGCACACCTCCCTTGCACACCCACAGCGATCCCTCGCACCCCCCCCCTTGCACACCCACAGCGGTCCCTCGCACACCTCCCTCACACACTCACATTGATCCCTCGCACACTTCCCTCGCACAGCCACATCAATCCCTCGCACACCTCCCTTGCACACCCAAATCAATCCCTCGCACGCCCACAGCGATCGATCACACACCTCCCTCGCACACCCGCAGCGATCCCTTGCACACCCACAGCGGTCCCTCGCACAGCTCACTCGCATACCCACAGCAGTCCCTCGCACACCTGCAGCGGTCCTTCACACACCTCCCTTGCACACCCACTACGATCCCTCGCACATGCACAGCGATCCCTCGCACACCTCCCTCGCACATCCACAGAGGTCTCTCGCACCCCCACAGCGGTCACTTGCACACCTCCCTCGCACACCCACAGTGATCGCTCACACACCTCCCTTGCACACCCACAGCGATCCCTCGCACACCTCCCTCGCACCCCCACAGCGGTCTCTCGCACACCTCCCTCGCACACCCACAGCAGTCCCTCGCACACCTCCCTCGCACCCCCACAGCGGTCCCTCGTACACCTCCCTTGCACACCCACAGCGGTCCCTCGCACACCTCCCTCGCACACCCGCAGCGGTCCCTCGCACACCCACAGTGGTCCCTCGCACACCTCCCTTGCACACCCACAGCGGTCCCTCGCACACCCGCAGCAGTCCCTCACACACCCGCAGCGGTCCCTTGCACACCACCTTTGCACACCCACAGCAGTCCTCGCACACCTCCCTTGCACACCCACAGCGGTCCCTCGCACAACTCCCTCGCACACCCGCAGCAGTCCCAGCACACCCGCAGCGGTCCCTCGCACACCTCCCTTGCACACCGGCAGCAGTCCCTCACACACCCGCAGCGGTCCCTCGCACACCACATTTGCACACCCACAGCAGTCCCTCGCACGCCTCCCTCGCACACCTGCAGCAGTCCCTAGCACACCCGCAGCGGTCCCTCGCACCCCCGCAGCGGTCCCTCGCACACCTCCCTTGCACACCCACAGCGGTCCCTCGCACACCTCCCCTGCACACCCGCAGCGGTCCCTCGCACACCCGCAGCGGTCCCTCGCACACCTCCCTCACACACCCGCAGCGGTCCCTCGCACACCTCACTTGCACACCCACAGCGGTCCCTCGCACACCTCCCCTGCACACCCGCAGCGGTCCCTCGCACACCCGCAGCGGTCCCTCGCACACCTCCCTTGCACACCCACAGCGGTCCCTCGCACACCTCCCTCGCACATCCGCAGCGGTCCCTCGCACACCCACAGTGGTCCCTCGCACACCTCCCTTGCACACCCACAGTGGTCCCTCGCACACCCGCAGCAGTCCCTCACACACCCGCAGCGGTCCCTTGCACACCACCTTTGCACACCCACAGCAGTCCCTCGCACACCTCCCTTGCACACCCACAGCGGTCCCTCGCACAACTCCCTCGCACACCCGCAGCTGTCCCAGCACACCCGCAGCGGTCCCTCGCACACCTCCCTCACACACCCGCAGCGGTCCCTCGCACACCACATTTGCACACCCACAGCAGTCCCTCGCACACCTCCCTCGCACACCTGCAGCAGTCCCTAGCACACCCGCAGCGGTCCCTCGCACACCTCCCTTGCACACCCGCAGCAGTCCCTCGCACACCTGCAGCGGTCCCTCGCACACCTCCCTTGCACACCCACAGCGATCCCTCGCACCCCCCCCCCTTGCACACCCACAGCGGTCCCTCGCACACCTCCCTCACACACTCACATTGATCCCTCGCACACTTCCCTCGCACAGCCACATCAATCCCTCGCACACCTCCCTTGCACACCCAAATCAATCCCTCGCACGCCCACAGCGATCGATCACACACCTCCCTCGCACACCCGCAGCGATCCCTTGCACACCCACAGCGGTCCCTCGCACAGCTCACTCGCATACCCACAGCAGTCCCTCGCACACCTGCAGCGGTCCTTCACACACCTCCCTTGCACACCCACTACGATCCCTCGCACATGCACAGCGATCCCTCGCACACCTCCCTCGCACATCCACAGAGGTCTCTCGCACCCCCACAGCGGTCACTTGCACACCTCCCTCGCACACCCACAGTGATCGCTCACACACCTCCCTTGCACACCCACAGCGATCCCTCGCACACCTCCCTCGCACCCCCACAGCGGTCTCTCGCACACCTCCCTCGCACACCCACAGCAGTCCCTCGCACACCTCCCTCGCACCCCCACAGCGGTCTCTCGCACACCTCCCTCGCACACCCACAGCAGTCCCTCGCACACCTCACTCACACCCCTACAGCGACCCCTCGCACACCTCCCTCGCACACCCGCAGCAGTCCCTCACACACCCACAGCGATCCCTCGCACACCTCACTCACACCCCCACAGCGACCCCCCGCACACCTCCCTCACACCCCCACAGCGATCCCTCGCACACCTCCCTCACACCCCCACAGCGACCCCTCGCACACCTCCCTCGCACACCCGCAGCAGTCCCTCACACACCCACAGCGATCCCTCGCACACCTCACTCACACCCCCACAGCGACCCCCCGCACACCTCCCTCACACCCCCACAGCGATCCCTCGCACACCTCCCTCACACCCCCACAGCAGTCCCTCACACCCCCACAGCGATCCCTCGCACACCTCCCTCGCACACCTCTAGCAGTCTCTTGCGCGCTCACTGCCGAGTTTGCTGAGCCGATCCCAGGACAGCGCTGAGTGAGCGGGAGTTACGTGATCTGAGGGGGAACCGCGACAATTGTTTTAAAATAACCATCGATCGTTTTTCGAGTGGCGACAGGAAGGAGAAGGTCAATTTTACCGAATTAAACCCTTCATAAGCGAGCTCTAAAACAGGAATCGGTCTCTTCCACTTTTAGTAAACGTTTAGCAGCTCACCTGCTATATATACATAGCTACCTAGCAACAGGTGGAGGCCATGCAGCCCCTCGAGCCTGTTACACAGGAACAGGAGGAGGCCATTCAGCCCCTCGAGCCTGTTACATTAGGAACAGGAGGAGGCCATTCAGCCCCCCTCGAGCCTGTTACATTAGGAACAGGTGGAGGCCGTTCAGCCCCCCTCGAGCCTGTTACACAGGAACAGGAGGAGGCCGTTCAGCCCCTCGAGCCTGTTACACAGGAACAGGAGGAGGCCATTCAGCCCCCCTCGAGGCTGTTACATTAGGAACAGGAGGAGGCCACTCAGCCCCTCTCGAGCCTGTTACATTAGGAACAGGAGGAGGCCATTCAGCCCCTCGAGCCTGTTACACAGGAACAGGAGGAGGCCATTCAGCCCCCCTCGAGGCTGTTACATTAGGAACAGGAGGAGGCCACTCAGCCCCTCTCGAGCCTGTTACATTAGGAACAGGTGGAGGCTATTCAGCCCCCTCGAGCCTGTAACATT
>JASTWF010002301.1:15000-31430 GCA_030390025.1 Squalus acanthias
ACTGTCCCTCCGACAGTGCGGCGCTCCCTCAGTACTGCCCCTCCGACAGTGCAGCGCTCCCTCAGTACCACCCCTCCGACAGTACATTGCTCCCTCAGTACCGCCCCTCCGACAGTGCGGCGCTCCCTCAGTACCGCCCTTCCGACAGTGCGGCGCTCCCTCAGTACCGCCCCTCCGACAGTGCGGCGCTCCCTCAGTACCGCCCCTCCGACAGTGCGGCGCTCCCTCAGTGCTGCGCTCCCTCAGTACCGCCCCTCCGACAGTGCGGCGCTCCCTCAGTACCGCCCCTCCGACAGTGCGACGCTCCCTCAGTACTGCCCCTCCGACAGTGCGGCGCTCCCTCAGTACCGCCCCTCCGACAGTGCGACGCTCCCTCAGTACTGCCCCTCCGACAGTGCGGCGCTCCCTCAGTACTGCCCCTCCGACAGTGTGACGCTCCCTCAGTACTGCCCCTCCGACAGTGCAGCGCTCACTCAGTACCGCCCCTCCGACAGTGCAGCGCTCCCTCAGTACCGCCCCTCCGACAGTGCGGCGCTCCCTCAGTCCTGCCCCTCCGACAGTGTGGAGCTCCCTCAGTACCGCCCCTCCGACAGTGCAACGCTCCCTCAGTACCGCCCCTCCGACAGTGCGGCGCTCCCTCAGTCCTGCCCCTCCGACAGTGTGGAGCTCCCTCAGTACTGCCCCTCCGACAGTGCGGCGCTCCCTCAGCACTGCCCCTCCGACAGTGCGGCGCTCCCTCAGTACTGCCCCTCCGACAGTGCGGCGCTCACTCAGTACTGCCCCTCCGACAGTGCGGCGCTCCCTCAGTACCGCCCCTCCGACAGTGCAGCGCTCACTCAGTACCGCCCCTCCGACAGTGCAGTGCTCTCTCAGTACTGTCCCTCCGACAGTGCGGCGCTCCCTCAGTACTGCCCCTCCGACAGTGCAGCGCTCCCTCAGTACCACCCCTCCGACAGTACATTGCTCCCTCAGTACCGCCCCTCCGACAGTGCGGCGCTCCCTCAGTACCGCCCTTCCGACAGTGCGGCGCTCCCTCAGTACCGCCCCTCCGACAGTGCGGCGCTCCCTCAGTACCGCCCCTCCGACAGTGCGGCGCTCCCTCAGTGCTGCGCTCCCTCAGTACCGCCCCTCCGACAGTGCGGCGCTCCCTCAGTACCGCCCCTCCGACAGTGCGACGCTCCCTCAGTACTGCCCCTCCGACAGTGCAGCGCTCCCTCAGTACCGCCCCTCCGACAGTGCGACGCTCCCTCAGTACTGCCCCTCCGACAGTGCGGCGCTCCCTCAGTACTGCCCCTCCGACAGTGTGACGCTCCCTCAGTACTGCCCCTCCGACAGTGCAGCGCTCACTCAGTACTGCCCCTCCGACAGTGCAGCGCTCCCTCAGTACCGCCCCTCCGACAGTGCAGCGCTCCCTCAGTACCGCCCCTCCGACAGTGCGGCGCTCCCTCAGTCCTGCCCCTCCGACAGTGTGGAGCTCCCTCAGTACCGCCCCTCCGACAGTGCAACGCTCCCTCAGTACCGCCCCTCCGACAGTGCGGCGCTCCCTCAGTCCTGCCCCTCCGACAGTGTGGAGCTCCCTCAGTACTGCCCCTCCGACAGTGCGGCGCTCCCTCAGTACTGCCCCTCCGACAGTGCAGCGCTCCCTCAGTACCGCCCCTCCGACAGTGCAACGCTCCCTCAGTACCGCCCCTCCAACAGTGTGGAGCTCCCTCAGTACTGCCCCTCTGGCAGTGCGGCGCTCCCTCAGTACTGCCCCTGCGACAGTGCGACGCTCCCTCAGTACTGCCCCTCCGACAGTGCGGCGCTCCCTCAGTACTGCCCCTCCGACAGTGCAGCGCTCCCTCAGTACTGCCCCTCCGACAGTGCCACGCTCCCTCAGTACTGGCACCGGGGAATGTCGGTCTGGATTATGGGGCTCGAGTCTCTGGAGAGGAGGCTCGAACCCACGACCTTCTGGCTCCGAGTCGAGAGAGTGGGGCCCACTGAACCACATTGATGGGGAGTCAGAACCCTGGATGGTTTCTCCCTCTCCCTAGTCTGGGGTCACGCGGGGTCATGCTTGGGTTTCTGGCCTACATGAGTGTTGGAACAGAGAGAGGATCTGGGGGGGGCGGGCGAAGCGGGGGCAGAAACAGATGTCTGATATTTAAATGTTGATTTAATTCGCGGTTCCTGTTTATGTGAGAGTTGGTGAACAGCTCCGTCTGGAGTTGTATTACTGCAATCCTCATGGAGTGGGGGGAGGCGGGGGGCGGGGGGCGGGGGGGAACATCCATCTGTCGGCAGGGCCCAGGAGCGTTGAGGATCACCAGGAACTCAGTCCGGGGGAAAGGGAGTCTGGAATTGGCCTCAGCACCGCTGGGCTGATAGGGGTCTGAAAAATACATCCTATTCCAGCTCACTGGACCCTACTGAAAAGTGCGTGTGTGTGTGTGTGTGTGCGCAAGTGAGAGTGAGAGTGTGTATGTGAGTTCGTGTGTGTGTGTGCACGCGCGAGTGTGTGAATGTGAGTGAGTGAGAGTGTGCGTGAGTGAGAGTGTGTGTATGTGAGTTCGTGTGTGTGTGCGAGCGAGTGTGTGTGTGCGAGCGAGTGTGTGAGTGAGAGTGAGAGTGTGTGTGTGAATGAGAGAGTGAGAGTGTGTATGAGTGTGTGTGTATGAGTGAGTGTGTGTGTGTTTGAGAGTGTGCGAATGTGAGTGAGTGTGTATGTGAGTGTGTGTGTATGAGTGAGTGAGTGTGTGCGTGAGTTTGCGAGTGTGCGAGTATGTGTAAGTGTGTGAGTGAGTATGTGTGAGTGTGAGTGTGCATATGTGTGAGTGTGAGAGAGTGTGTGTGCGTGTGTGTGAGTGTGTAAGTGAGTATGTGTGAGTGTGCGTGTGAGTGTGCGTGAGAGAGTGTGTGTGTGAGTGAGTGAGTGTGTGTGCATATGTGTGAGTGAGAGAGAGTGCGTGAGTGTGAGTGTGAGTGTGCGTGAGTGAGTGTGAGAGAGTGTGTGTGTGAGTGTGAGAGAGTGTGTGTGAGTGTGAGAGAGAGTGTGTGTGAGTGTGAGTGAGAGAGAGAGTGTGTGTGTGAGTGTGAGAGAGAGTGTGTACGAGTGTGCGTGTGAGTGTGAGTGTGAGTGTGCGTGAGAGAGTGTGTGTGTGAGTGTGAGAGAGTGTGTGTGAGTGTGAGAGAGAGAGAGTGTGTACGCGTGTGCGTGCGTGTACATCTGCACGGTACGTTCTCTCTCTTCTCCCTCACACCAATGCTGAACTTCCAGTTGGCGGTTGCACTCACCGCCCAGTGCCGGCTTTCCGTCTCCACTTCCCACATGAATCAAAACAAAAACCAAGAAGCAGGTCTCGTGGAGCTGGGACATGGTCTGTGGGAAGAGAACAAACAAAGACATCATCGACAAACAGGCAATCGCTCCCGGACCCCAGACCCCTCGCAGACCCCTCGCAGTACCCAGGCCCCAGGCCGCTCCCAGACCCCAGACCCCTCGCAGTACCCAGACCCCAGGCCGCTCCCAGACCCCAGACCCCAGACCCCTCGCAGACCCCTCGCAGTACCCAGACCCCAGGCCGCTCCCAGACCCCAGACCCCTCGCAGACCCCTCGCAGTACCCAGGCCCCAGGCCGCTCCCGGACCCCAGACCCCTCGCAGTACCCAGACCCCAGGCCGCTCCCGGACCCCAGACCCCTCGCAGTACCCAGACCCCAGGCCGCTCCCGGACCCCAGACCCCTCGCAGTACCCAGGCCCCAGGCCGCTCCCGGACCCCAGACCCCTCGCAGTACCCAGACCCCAGGCCGCTCCCGGACCCCAGACCCCTCGCAGACCCCTCGCAGTACCCAGACCCCAGGCCGCTCCCAGACCCCAGACCCCTCGCAGTACCCAGACCCCAGGCCGCTCCCGGACCCCAGACCCCTCGCAGACCCCTCGCAGACCCCTCGCAGTACCCAGACCCCAGGCCGCTCCCAGACCCCAGACCCCTCGCAGTACCCAGACCCCAGGCCGCTCCCAGACCCCAGACCCCTCGCAGTACCCAGACCCCAGGCCGCTCCCAGACCCCAGACCCCTCGCAGACCCCTCGCAGTACCCAGACCCCAGGCCGCTCACAGTACCCAGACCCCAGACCCCTCGCAGACCCCTCGCAGTACCCAGGCCCCAGGCCGCTCCCAGACCCCAGACCCCAGACCCCTCGCAGACCCCTCGCAGTACCCAGGCCCCAGGCCGCTCCCGGACCCCAGACCCCTCGCAGTACCCAGACCCCAGGCCGCTCCCGGACCCCAGACCCCTCGCAGACCCCTCGCAGTACCCAGACCCCAGGCCGCTCCCAGACCCCAGACCCCTCGCAGTACCCAGACCCCAGGCCGCTCCCGGACCCCAGACCCCTCGCAGACCCCTCGCAGACCCCTCGCAGTACCCAGACCCCAGGCCGCTCCCAGACCCCAGACCCCTCGCAGTACCCAGACCCCAGGCCGCTCCCAGACCCCAGACCCCTCGCAGTACCCAGACCCCAGGCCGCTCCCAGACCCCAGACCCCTCGCAGACCCCTCGCAGTACCCAGACCCCAGGCCGCTCACAGTACCCAGACCCCAGACCCCTCGCAGACCCCTCGCAGTACCCAGGCCCCAGGCCCCAGGCCGCTCCCGGACCCCAGACCCCTCGCAGACCCCTCGCAGTACCCAGACCCCAGGCCGCTCCCAGACCCCAGACCCCTCGCAGTCCCCTCGCAGTACCCAGGCCCCAGGCCGCTCACAGTACCCAGACCCCAGACCCCTCGCAGTACCCAGACCCCAGGCCGCTCCCAGACCCCAGACCCCTCGCAGTACCCAGGCCCCAGGCCACTCACACACCTCAGCACGGGCCGGGGACAGAGCCTGGGCCCAGGGTTTGACTGCGCGCTCCACAGGTGGTGTGCGAGTCAGCGTCAGAGGGCCCCCTCCCTCCCTCCGCCCCCCCCCCCCCCCACCCAACACTCTTCGGCTGCTTCCTCCCTTCACTTCCTCCTCAGATTTGCGTCTCTGTCACTTTTGCTTTTCGCTGCTTGTGATCTCTCACCATCGCTACAAAGCAGCTCGACGTGTCAGCTTCCAGCCCTGACCGCAAACAGCGCAGCACAGCACTGCAGACTCTGCTGGTCTAGTTCTCCGCAATAGGAGAGGAGCAGGTGTGACGGAGAGACAGCGAGGGGGAGGATACAATCGAAACCCAGAAACGGGCCTGCAGGCAGCAAGCACCGACAGGAGAATAATTACAACTCAGAGAGCCCCCCTCGCACGCTCAGAGCCCCCCATGCACACTCAGAGCCCCTCGCACACTCAGAGAGCCCCTCGCACACTCAGAGCCCCCCTCGCACACTCAGAGCCCCCCGCGCACACTCAGAGAGCCCCCCTCGCACACTCAGAGCGCCCCTCGCACACTCAGAGCGCCCCTCGCACACTCAGAGCCCCTCTCGCACACTCAGACAATCCCCTCTCACACTCAGAGCCCCCCTCGCACACTCAGAGCCCCTCTCGCACGCTCAGAGAGCCCCTCGCACACACTCAGGCAATCCCCTCGCACACTCAGAGCCCCCCTCGCACGCTCAGAGAGCCCCTCGCACACACTCAGGCAATCCCCTCGCACACTCAGAGCCCCCCTCGCACGCTCAGAGCTCCTCTCGCACGCTCAGAGCCCCCCTCGCACGATCAGAGCCCCCCTCGCACGCTCAGAGAGCCCCTCTCGCACGCTCAGAGAGCCCCTCTCACACACTCAGACAATCCCCTCGCACACTCAGAGCCCCTCTCACACACTCAGACAATCCCCTCGCACGCTCAGAGACCCCCTCGCACGCTCAGAGAGCCCCTCTCACACACTCAGGCAATCCCCTCGCACACTCAGAGCCCCCCTCGCACACTCAGAGCCCCTCTCACACTCAGAGCCCCTCTCACACACTCGGAGCCCACCTCGCACACTCGGAGCCCCCCTCGCACACTCGGAGCCCCACCTCGCACACACACAGCCCCCCTCGCACACTCAGAGAGCCCTTCTCACACACTCAGACAACCCCCTCGCACACTCTGAACTCCTCTCATACGACCCCCTCGCACGCACAGTCAACCCCCTCGCACACTGAGCCCCCTCTCACACATTCAGACAACCCCCTCGCACGCTGAGCCCTCTCACACATTCAGACAACTCCCTCACACACTCAGAGACCCCTCTCACACATTCAGACAACCCCCTCGCACACTCAGAACCCCCCTCGCACGCTCAGCCAACCCCCTCCCCTCCCACCCCCGCCCCCTGCGACTGCTTTGGTGACACATCGCCCAGAACATCTGAAACACAATCTGCTCCCGAGGGACCGCACGATGCCAAAAATATAGAAACCAGTGGGTCATCTCAGTGCCCATTGAAACCAACCCAATGCCCATTGAACCCAACCCAATGCCCATTGAACCCAACCCAATGCCCATTGAACCCAACGCCCATTACACAATACGATAGCAAAATACTGCGGATGCTGGAAATCCGAAATAACAACAGAAAACGCTGGAAAAACTCAGCAGGCGAGGCAGCATCCATGGAGAGAGAAACAGAGTTAACGTTTCAGGTCGAAGACCTTTCGTCAGAACTGAGAAAAAAGTGGGAAATGAAATAGATTTAAAGCAAGCATAAAGCTAGGAAAAGGGGGAGGGGATGAAAGAACAAAAGGAGAGATTAAGAGACATTGGGGGAGAAATTCAATATCGCCCCATTTGGGGCGCAATTATCGGCCGGGCGCAAAGATTAGCGCCTGCCGCTAATTATCGCCACCGACTGCAAACTTGGCTTTTATCGCCCCTGGAGGTGATTGGACCGCTAAATCAGGCGCTTCACACCTGTCTTAAGGCGCAAAGGCCGAGGAGCGAGGCGCTACCTCAGAGCGCTGGCGAAGCTCATGTGATGTCAGTCAGCAATGGAACACAGACACAATGGCACGGGCCAGTTCTTAAAGGGGAGGGTTGATCTTGCTTTCCATCCACATCCTGCTCATTGCAACTTTGAATCCCGGCCTGGAGAGACCTGTACATCAAATCTGCTGGAAAGAACAATGGAGAGGCCCAGGGAAAGAGCTCAGAGTGCAGCCCCCACAGTCTCTTCTAAATCGATACAAGAAATGGCAAATCAAAATGAACCTGCAAAGTGCTGCTCAGTACCCAAAACTCCTTCACACAACGTTGAATCTCTCCAGAAGTCTCTCTCTCTCTCTCTCAGAATGCGTGGTTCAAAAATGGCACCAACAATAAAAGGCAGGAAGCGGTCGCCTTTAAATAGCGCTCCCCCAGTCCCTTCCCGACTGCAAAACGCTCCCCTCAACCTGTCGTTGCTAGCGTCAGGCGGTAAGGCAGGGGGCGCCACTCAATATCCGCTCCGGGGCGTTGCGCACTCGACTGACGTCACGATCTGCCGGCGCAGGAGATCGTGGCGGTAGTGTTTAGCGCCGCCACAAAATGTCTAGTTAATTTCGCGAGCGGCGCAAACATGGCCGCGCCCGGGCGCTAGTTGCTTTGCGCCCCATTAGCGCCCTCTTAAGGCGCTAACGGGAGGTGCAACCAACTGAATTTTCCCCCCATTGAGAGATAATCAAGACAAGAGGAGGTGGTAATGTGACAGGTTGAGGCTAAATGAAATGTGAAATCCACTGGCAGATTGAAGGACAGCTACCAGCATCTGGGAGGGAAAAAAAAGGGGTGGGGGGGGCAAACAAAAGGGTGGATGAAAAAATAAAATATAAATGTGATAGGGGTCGAGGTTATGATCTAAAATTGTTGAACTCGATGTTGAGTCCAGAGGGCTGTAGCATGCCTAAACGAAAGGTGAGGTGCTGTTCCTCGAGCTTACGCTGAGCTTCCGTGGAACAGCGTAATAGGCCGAGGACGGTGAGGTCTGAGTGGGAGTGGAGCGGAGAATTAAAGTGACAGGCCACTGGGAGCTCGGGGTCCCCCTTACGGACTGAACGGAGGTGTTCCGTAAAGCGGTCACCCAATCTGCATTTGGTCTCCCCTCTGGGCAACACGGTGGCATAGTGGTTAGCACTGTTGCCTCACAGCGCCAGGGACCCGGGTTCGAATCCGGTCCTCGGGTGACTGTCTGTGTGGAGTTTGCACATTCTCCCCGTGTCTGCATGGGTTTCCTCCGGGTGCTCCGGTTTCCTCCCACAGTCCAAAGATGTGCGGGTTAGGTTGATTTGGCTGTGATAAATTGACCCTTAGTGTTAGGGGGATTAAATACGTGGGGTTACGGGGATAGGGTGGGATATGTGTCGGTGCAGGCTCGATGGGCTGAAATGGCCTCTATCTGCACTGTGGGGATTCTATGAACACTCTATTCTAATGTAGAGGAGACCTTTACACAATGTCTAGTTGACCGCCTTGCTGTTACACAGAATACAATCCGCAGAATAAAACAGCGCGGCAGAGACGGAGGCCACTCAACCCATCGAGTCCGCGCCGGCTCTTTCGAAGAGTCAACCAGTTAGTCCCACTCCTCCCCCTCTGCCCTTTCCCCATATCCCTGCAATTTTTTCTCCTTCAAGTATATATCCAATTCCCTTTTGAAGGCAGCTATTGTCATAGAGTCATAACGGCACAGAAGGAGGCCATTCGGCCCATCGAGTTCCTGCCGGCTCTCTGTAGAGCAATCCAGTCAGTCCCATTCCCCACCGTTCTCTCCCCGTAGCCCTGCGAGTTTATTTCCCTCAAGTGCCTATCCAGTCTCCCCTTGAAAACATTGAGTGTCTCCGCTTCCACCACTTCCGTCGGCAGCGAGTTCCAGGTCATCACCACTGGCTGTTTAAAAAAGTTTTACCTCACATCCCCCCCTGTATCTCTAGCCCAAAACCTTAAATCTGTGTCCCCTAGTCCTTGTGCCATCAACTAGTGGGAACAGCCTTTCCCCGTCTAGCCTATCCAAACCCGTCATAATCTTGTACACCTCCATCAAATCGCCCCTCAACCTCCTTTGCTCCAATGTAAACAAATCCGGCTTCTCCAACCTGTCCTTGTAGCTAAGATCCCCCATCCCTGGAACCATTCTGGTAAATCTCCTCTGCACCCTCTCAAGGGCCTTCACATCCTTCCTAAAGTGCGGTGACCAGAACTGGACGCAATACTCCAGTTGTGGCCTAACCAGCGCTTTATAAAGGTTCAGCATAACTTCTCTACTTTTGTACTCAATACCTCTATTTATGAAGCCCAAGATCCCATATGCTTTGCTAACCACTCTCTCAATATGTCCCGCCACCTTCAGGGACCGATGCACATTAACGCCCAGGTCCCTCTGTCCCTGCACACTCTTTAAAGCTGGGCCATTAAGTGTATATTGCCTCTCCCTGTTCCTTCTGCCAAAATGGATCACCTCACACTTAACATAAGAACATAAGAAATAGGAGCAGGAGTAGGCCAATCGGCCCCTCGAGCCTGCTCCGCCATTTCAATAAGATCATGGCTGATCTGATCCTCACCTCAAATCTAAAGAACACAAGAAGTAGGAGCAGGACCCGGCCACTCAGCCCCTGGGCCCGCTCCGCCACCCACAGGGCCCTGACCGATCCGAACTCAGCCTCATGTCCAATTTCCTGCCCGCTCCCCGTAACCCCTAATTCCCTTTACTGCTAGGAAACTGTCTATTTCTGTTTTAAATTTATTTAATGATGTAGCTTCCTGGGGCAGCAAATTCCACAGACCTACTACCCTCTGAGTGAAGAAGTTTCTCCTCATCTCAGTTTTGAAAGAGCAGCCCCTTATTCTAAGATTATGCCCCCTAGTTCTAGTTTCACCCATCCTTGGGAACATCCTCCCCGCATCCACCCGATCAAGCCCCTTCACAATCTTATATGTTTCAATAAGATCGCCTCTCATTCTTCTGAACTCCAATGAGTAGAGTCCCAATCTACTCAACCTCTCCTCATATGTCCACCCCCTCATCCCCGGGATTAACCGAGTGAACCTTCTTTGTACTGCCTCGAGAGCAAGTATGTCTTTTCTTAAGTATGGACACCAAAACTGTATGCAGTATTCCAGGTGCGGTCTCTCCAATACCTTATATAACTGCAGCAATACCTCCCTGTTTTTATAATCTATCCCCCTAGCAATAACTTTTCTGTATTAAATTCCATCTGCCTCTTGTCTGCCCATTCTGCTAGCCTTTCTATGTCCTGTTGCAGTCGATCGGTATCATCCTCACTGTTTGCCACACCCCCCAAGTTTGGTGTCATTGGCAAATTCTACTGTGGATTCCAATATCCAGGTCATTTATATATATCAAAAAAAGCAGTGGCCCCAGCACTGACCCTTGGGGAACACCACTGTCTACCATCCTCCAGTCTGAAAAACAGCCATTTACCACAACTCGCTGTTTTCTGTCCTTAAGCCAATTCCTTATCCAAGCTGCCACTGACCTATCTATTCCCTATCCATAAGCATACCCAGCCTTTCTAGTACATCCTGTCTATCAATTTTCACCCCTTCCATTGCTTCTACCTTTTCCACTTCTACCGATATTTTTGTCAGCATCCACCTCCTTAGTAAACACCGATACAAAGTACTCTTTGAGTATTCTAGCCTTGCCCTGCACCTTGAAGCATATATCACCTTCTTTGTCCCTAATAGACCCCACCCCGCCTCTTACTACCCGCTTACTATTTACATGCCGGTAGAAGATTTTTGGGTTCCCTTTTATGTTAACCGCCATTCTACTCTCATATTCTCTCTTTGCCAATCTTATTTTCATCTTCCCATCCCCTCTCAACTTATTGTATTTGGTCTGGTTCTCCCTTGAAGAATTCACCTGACATGCATCATACACCCTCTTTTTTTGTTTCATCATCTTCTCTATCTCCCTCACCATCCAAGGAGCCCTTGCTTTGGTTCCCTTACCCTTCCCTCTTGTTGGAATGTACCTAGCCTGTACTTGGAACATCTCCTCCTTAAAGATCACCCATTGTTCCGTTACAGTTTTTCCTGTCAGTCTTTGGTTCCATTTTACCCTGGCTAGATCCTTTCGCATCCCATTGAAGTTAGCCCTATTCCAGTTTAGAAGTTCCACTCTAGATTGTTCCTTGCTCCTCTCCATTGCTAATCTAAATCTTATGATACGATGATCACTCGTACCCAAGTGTTCTCCCACAGACACTTGGTCGACCTGGCCCACCTCATTCCCCTGCACCAGATCCAGCAATGCCTCCTTCCTAGTTGGGCCGAGAACATACTGGTCAAGGAAATTTTCCTGAACACATTTCAGAAATTCCTCCAGCTCCTTTCCCTTTTCCCTAGCATTATCCCAATCGATATTTGGGTAATTAAGGTCCCCCAATATCACCACTCTATAGCTCTTACATATCTCTGCGATTTCCCTGCAGATTTGCTCCTCTACCTCCCTCTCACTATTTTGAGGCCTATAGAATACCCCCAATAGCGTGATCATACCCTTTTTGCTCCTCAACTCTAACCAAATGGATTCTGTCCTTGTCCCCTCAAGAACATCCTCCCTTTCCAACACTACGATGTCTTCCTTAATCAGCACTGCCACCCCACCTCCCTTTTTTTCTTCCCTATCTTTTCTGAACACCTTGTACCCTTGAATATTAAGTCCTCACCGTTTTTAAGCCACGTTTCCGTTATTGCCACAACATCATATTGCCACACGGCTAATTGTGCTTGTAGCTCACCAACCTTATTCACCACACTTTGTGCGTTTACGTACATGCATTCTAAACCCATTTTTGAATTTTTCGTAGTCTTTCTTCATCTGCTCCTATCTAATGTGGTACTACTACCGCCTCCAGTACTATCTTCTCTAGTACTATCCAACACAATCACTCTTTCATGCACCTTATTCCTCTTTTCTACTCCTACATGCTGGTGCCCATCCCCCTGCCAAGCTAGTTTAAACCCTCCCCAACAGCACTAGCAAACCTCCCCGCGAGAATATTGGTCCCGGCTCTGTTGAGGTGTAACCCGTCCAGCTTGTACAGGTCCCACCTCCCCCAGAAACGGTCCCAATGCCTCAGGAATCTAAAGCCCTCCCTCCTGCACCATCTCTCCAGCCACGCATTCACCTGTTCTATCCTCCAATTCCTGTACTCACTAGCACGTGGCACCGGGAGTAATCCGGAGATTACTACCTTTGAGGTCCTGCTTTTTAATCTCTCTCCCAGCTCCCTAAACTCTGCCTGCAGGACCTCATCCCTCTTTCTGCCCGTGTCGTTGGTACCGATATGGACAACAGCCTCTGGCTGTTCACCCTCTCCCTTCAGAGTGTCCTGCAGCCGCTCAGTGACATCCTTGACCCTGGCACCAGGGAGGCAACATACCATCCTGGAATCACGTCTACGGCCGCAGAAACGCCTGTCTGCTCCCCTAACTATCGGACCCCCTACCACTATTGCTCTTCCACTCTTCTTCCTCCCCACCTGTGCAGCTGAGCCACCCCTGGTGCCGTGGACTTGACTCTGGCTGCACTCCCCAGAGGAACCAATCGCCCTCACCAGTACTCAGAACAGAATACTGGTTGGAGAGCGAGATGCACTCCGGTGACTCCTGCTCCTATCAGGCAGCACATTCCAAATCCTAACCACACATAGAAACAGAAAAATAGGAGCAGGAGTAGGCCATTCGGCCCTTCGAGCCTGCTCCGCCATTCAATATGATCATGGCTGATCCTCTATCTCAATACCATATTCCCGCTCTCTCCCCATACCCCTTGATGCCTTTTGTGTCTAGAAATCTATCTATCGCCGCCTTCTTAAATATATTCAGTGCCTTGGCCTCCACAGCCTTCTGTGGTAGAGAATTCCACAGGTTCACCACCCTCTGAGTGATGAAATTTCTCCTCATCTCAGTCCTAAATGTCCTACCCCGTATCCTGAGACTGTGACCCCTCGTTCTAGACCCCCCCTCCAGCCAGGGGAAACATCCTTCCTGCATCCAGTCTGTCTAGCCCTGTCAGAATTTTATACGTTTCAATGAGATCCCCTCTCATTCTTCCAAATTCTAGTGAATACAGGCCTAGTCGACCCAATCTCTCCTCATACGACAGTCCTGCCACCCCAGGAATCAGTCTGGTGAACCTTCGCCGCACTCCCTCTATGGCAAGTATATCCTTTCTTAGGTAAGGAGACCAAAACTGCACACAGTACTCCAGGTGTGGTCTCACCAAGGCCCTGTATAACTGTAGTAAGACATCCTTGCTCCTGTACTCAAATCTTCTTGCAATGAAGGCCAACATACCATTTGCCTTCCTAACTGCTTGCTGCACCTGCATGTTTGCTTTCAGTGACTGGTGTACAAGGACACCCAGGTCCCTTTGTACATCAACATTTCCCAATCTTTCACCATTTAGGAAATACTCTGCCTTTCTGTTTTTTCTACCAAAGTGGATAACTTCACATTTATCCACATTATAATCCATCTGCCATGTTCTCGCCCACTCACTGAGCCTGTCGAGATCCCCTTGAAGCCTCTTCACATCCTCTTCGCAACTGCCACTGCCACTTAGCTTTGTATCATCAGCAAATTTGGAAATGTTACATTTAGTCCCCGCATCCAAACCATTGATATAGATTGTGAATAGCTGGGGCCCAAGCACCGATCCTTGCGGTACCCCACTAGTCACAGCCTGCCATCCTGAAAAAGACCCTTTATCCCTACTCTTTGTTTTCTGTCTGTTAACCAATTCTCAATCCATGCTAGTATATTACCCCCAATTCCATGTGCCCTAATTTTGTTCACCAACTTCTTGTGTGGGACCTTATCGAAGGCCTTCTGAAAATCCAGATACACCACATCTATCGGTTCCCCTTTGTCTACTCCACTAGTTACATCCTCAAAGAACTCCAATAGGTTTGTCAAACAGGATTTCCCTTTCGTAAATCCATGTTGACTCTGCCCAATCTTACTATTAGTTTCTAAGTGCCCAGTTATTGCATCCTTTATAATAGATTCCAGCATTTTCCCAACTACTGATGTGAGGCTAACAGGTCTGTAGTTCCCCGTTTTCTCTCTCCCTCCTTTCTTAAATAGCGGGGTTACATTTGCTATCCTCCAATCTGCAGGAACCTTTCCAGAATCTATAGAATTTTGGAAGATGACAACCAATGCGTCCACTATCCCAATGGCCACCTCTTTCAAAACCCTAGGAAGTAGGTCATCCGGTCCTTGAGATTTATCGACTTTTAGTCCCATTAATTTTGCTAGTACTGTTTTTTTACTAATAATAATTTCTTTAAGTTCCTCATTCTCGCCACACCCTTGGTTTTCTCGTATTTCTGGGAAGTTTTTTGTGTCTTCCTCTGTGAAGATAGAAACAAAGGGCTGGATTTTCAATGACCCGTGGAGTCTGGTTTGGAGGCATGGGGGGGGGTTAAATTTGCAGATTCGGGGGTCCCGACCCCATCCCGACTCCATTCCGCCTCCACGCAATTTTGACAAAATCGGTCGCGGGGTACCCGACTCCGTCCCGCCTCCAAGAGGCGGGAGAGGCCATTAAAGCCCTAAATTGGCTCTGTAATGCCATTTTGAAACGTTTTAGCTAGTTTAACCCTTTTCCGACGTGAAGCACGCCTGGTGTGAAACACTCCAGTGAAACCTGGCGGGAGCACAAGTGGATAGCTGACTATCAGCTGCAGGTCCACTATTACAACGGAGATGTGATGAAGGGTAGTAGTATTGTTATGAAGGTAGTAGTAGTATTAGGTCTGAAAGTCACCTCTGATGCTACTGCATTGAATGTCTTCAGAGACTGCCTGGGAGGACTTGGTTGGAATTCTCTCTCTGAGATGCTGCTCATTTTGCATCCAGGTCCTCTCACAGCAAAGGCCAGGCAGTCTCTGACCTGCAATGCAGCAGCAATGATGACATCATCAGAGGCGACTTTCAGACTGAAACCACTAATTGGTTCATGGGTTCCCACATGCTGGAACTCAATTGCCCAATTAAGTGAAAATTGCATCAATCTCCCACATCCACGGTAACAAGGTGGCATAATGGTTAGCACTGTTGCCTCATAGCGCCAGGGACCTGGGTTCGAATCTGGCCTCGGGTGACTGTCTGTGTGGAGTTTGCACATTCTCCCCGTGTCTGCGTGGGTTTCCTCCGGGTGCTCCGGTTTCCTCCCACAGTCCAAAGATGTGCGGGTTAGGTTGATTTGGCTATGATAAATTGACCCTTAGTGTTAGGGGGATTAAATACGTGGGGTTACAGGGATAGGGTGGGATATGTGTCAGTGCAGGCTCGATGGGCCGAAATGGCCTCTATCTGCACTGTGGGGATTCTGTGATTCTGTGATCCAATTGGTTGATTTTGAAAAAGATCCCAATCCTCAGGCTGACCGCTTTTTCTGGCAACTTTATAAGCTTCCTCCTTTGACTTAATGCTAGCTTTAATTTCTTTTGTTAGCCATGGTTTGATCACTTTTCCTTTTGGGTTTTTATGCCCTAGAGGAATATATGTTTGTTGCAAATTATGCATTATTTCCTTGAATGTTAGCCATTATATGTCCACCTTCATACCTTTTCGTGTAGTCTCCCAATCTACCATGGCCAACTTGTCCCTCATACCCTTGTAGTTTCCTCTGTTTAGATTGAAGACCTTAGTTTCAGATTGGACTACATCACTCTCAAACTTAATGTAAAATTCAATCATATTATGGTCACTTGTCCCTAAAGGCCCCTTTACCACAAGATTATTGATTAGCCCTTTCTCATTACACAGTACCAGATCCAGAATAGCCTGTTCCCTGGTTGGTTCCTCCACATACTGATCCAGGAAACCATCTCGCATGCATTCCAAGAATTCGTCCTCCACACCATTAGTGGTAATTTGATTTGCCCAGTCAATATGTAGAATAAAGTCCCCCATGATTACCGTATTGCCCTTGTTACATGCACTTCTAATTTCTTGATTGATACTGTGCCCTACATTACCACTACTGTTTGGTGGCCTATACACAACTCCCACCAATGCTTTCCGCCCTTTGCTGTTTCTTAGTTCCACCCAAACTGATTCTAGTTCTACATCACGATCTGCCAAGCCAAGATCTTTTATCTCTACCGTACCGATCTCATGTCTTATTAACAGCGCTACGCCACCTCCTTTTCCTTTTTGTCTGTCCTTCCTAAATGTTGAGTATCCTGGAACATTCAGTTCCCAGCTTTGGTTACCCTGCAACCATGTCTCTGTAATGGCAATTATATCATACCCATTTACTTCTATTAGTGCCATTAATTCATCCACCTTGTTGCGAATGCTACGTGCATTTAGATAAACTGTCTTCAACTTTGCCTGTTTAATATTTTTCTGCACTTTGACCCTCTTTACTGTGGGCCTTTGTTTCTGCTCCCTACTAGTTTTGCGGACTACTTTTCTGACTTGCACTTCCGGCTTTGTTTCTCTCCGTTCTGGGAGGGAGGGGGGGGGGGGGG
>JASTWF010002302.1:0-31415 GCA_030390025.1 Squalus acanthias
TGACGTGTGGAAGCCCTACACCAATTAACCCCAGCTCTCTAACCCTGTTACGTAAGTTACATAAGAATCAGGAGCAGGGATAGGCCATTAAAACATAAGAACATAAGTAATAGAAGTAGGAGTAGGCCATTCGCCCCTTCGAGCCTGCTATGCCATTCAATGAGATCATGGCTTATCTTCTGCCTCAATTCCATTCACCGCCCTTATCGCCATATCCCTTGATGCCCTTACTAGTCAGAAATCTATCTACTTCTGTTTTCAATATTCCCAATGACTGAGCCTACACTGCCCTCTCATATTCATAGTCAGAGAGTTATACAGCACAGGAAGAGGCCTTTGTCCCATCGTGTCCGCGCCGGCCATCAAGCCCTGTCTATTCTAATCCCATTTTCCAGTACTTGGTCCGTAGCCTTGTATGCTATGGTATTTCAAGTGCTCATCTAAATGCTTCTTGAATGTTGTGAAGGTTCCTGCCTCTACCACCCTTTCAGGCAGTGAGTTCCAGATTCCAAACACCCTCTGGTTGAAAAAGTTGTTCCTCAAATCCCCTCTTAACCTCCTGCCACTTACCTTTATATTATGACTCCTGGTTATTGACCTCTCTACTAAGAGGAAAAGTTCCTTTCTATCTACCCTATCTACGCCCCTCATAAATTTGTACACCTCAAACAGGTCCCCCCTCAGCCTTCTCTGCTCTAAGGAAAACAACCCCAGACTACATCAACTGCACTACCCTCATCCACACACCTAGAATTAGGTCCAGTACCACCCCCTCTCTTGTAGGACTTTCTACATGCTGCCACAAAAAGCTCTCCTGGATGCACTTTAAGAATTCCGCACCCTCTAAGCCTTTCACACTCTGACTATCCCAATTAATATTGGGGAAGTTGAAATCCCCTACTATTATTACACTATTATTTCTACACTTCTCTGAGATTTGCCTACATATCTGTTCCTCTATCTCCCCCAGACTGTTTGGGGCCCTATAGTACACTCCCAGCAAAGTGCTTGCCCCCTTTTTGTTGTTAAGTTCTACCAATATGCCCTCATTAGAGGAACCTGCTTAGATATCATTCCTCCTTAAGCAGTAATTGATTCCTTAATTAATATTGCGACACCCCCTCTTCTTTTACACCCCCCTCTGTCTCGCCTGAAGTTTCTATACCCCGGAATATTGAGCTGCCAGGCCTGCCACTCCCTCAACCATGTCTCTGTGGTAGCAACAATATCATACTCCCAAGTGTTCATCAACACCTTCAATTCATCTGCGTTACTCGCAAGACTCCGTGCATTAAATAAATTCCATCCAGCCTTGCCATACTCCCTTGTGCCATTATATATTTGCTCTGCCTTCCAAGCTGACTTGCTTTTCCCTCTATATTTGGCTGTGCATCACCCCCTACTATAGCTCCACAACCGTTTCCCATCCCCCTGCCAAGTCAGTTTACCCCCCCCCCCCCCAACCCCACCCCAACCCAACAGTACTAGCAAACCTGCCCGCAAGGATGTTGGTCCCGTTCCGGTTCAGGTGCAACCCGTCTGACTTGTACAGCTCCCATCTTCCCCAGAAGCAGACGTAGTGATCCAGGAAACTAAGGCCCTCCCTCCTGCACCAACTCTTTAGACACGCATTCATCTGCTCTATCTTCCTATTCCTATACTCACTAGCACGTGGCACTGGCAGTTATCCAGAGATTACGACCTTTGAGGTCCTGCTTTTTAATCTGCTACCTAGCTCCCTAAATTCTTGTTGCAGGACCTTATCCCTCTTTCTACCCTTGTCGTTGGTACCAATGTGAACCACGACCTCTGACTGTTCGCCCTCCCCCTTCAGAATGCCCTGCAACCGTTCAGTGACATCCTTGACCCTGGCACCAGGGAGGCAACATACCATCAGGGAGTCACGTCTGCGACCACAGAAACGTCTATCTGTTCCCCTGAGGATAGAATCCCCTGTCACTATTGCTCTCCCACTCTTTTTCCTCCCCTCCTGTGCAGCTGAGTCACTCGTAGTGCCACGGACTTGGCTCTTGCTGCATTCCCCTGAGAAACCTGCTCCCCCCAGCAGTATCCAAAACGGAAAATCTGTTGGAGAGGGAGATGGACTCAGGGGACTCCTGCACTACCTTCCTAGTTCTTTTACTCAGTCTGGCGGTTACCCATTTCCTGTCTGCCTGTGCACTCTATACCTGCGGTGTGACCACCTCATTAAACGTGCTATCCACGAAGATCTCAGCTTCGCGGATGCTCCACAGTGACTCCAGCCGCAGCTCCAGCTCCGAAACGCGGTTTTCGAGTAGATGCAGCTGGAGACACTTCCTGCACATGTGTTCGCCCTGGACACCTAAAGTGTCCCTGACTTCCGACATAGCACAGGAGGAGCACTCCACGCATCCGAGCTGCCCTGCCATGTCCTATCCTTAATTTACTCCCTTTACTTCCTTTAAATTAAATAATATTGAATACACTAGGGACCATACTAACCTCTGGGGCAGAGAATTCCGAAGATTCACCACCCTCTGTGTGAAGAAATTTCTTCTCATCTCAGTCCTGAATGGCCTACCCTTTATCCTGAGGCTGTGGCCCTTGGTTCTAGACTCCCCAGACAAGGGAAACATTCTCCCAGCATCCACCCTATCAAGCCCTGTAATAATTGTGTATGATTCAATGAGATCCCCTCTCATTTTTCTGAAATCAAGGGAATACAGGCCTAGTTTACTCAATCTCTTCTCATAGGACAGTCCCCCCATCCCAGGAATCAATCTCGTGAACCTTCGTTGCACTCCATCTAATGCAAGTATATCCTTCCTCAGGTAAGGAGACCAAAATTGTACACAATACTCCAGGTCTGGTCTCACCAAGGCATTATATAATTGGAGTAAGACTTCTTTACTCCTGTACTCAAATCCTATTGTAATGAAGGCAAGCATACCATTTGCCTTCCATAATGGCTTGCTGCACCTGCACATTCACTTTCAGTGACTCATGTACAAGGACACCCAGGTCCCTTTAAGCATCTGCATTCCCCAATCTTTCACCAATTTGGAAATACTCTGCCTTTCTGTTTTTTCTTCCAAAATGGATAACTTCACATTTATCCACATTATTATCCTTCTGCCATGTTCTCGCCCACTCACTGAACCTGAATAAGATCATGACTGACCTTCTACCTCAACTGCACTTTTCCGTGCGATCCCCATATCCCTTGATTTTCTTAAAGTCCAAAAGCCCCGTACAATTGCAGCAAGACGTCTTTACTCTTGTACTCCAACCCCCTTGCAATAAAGGCGAACATGCCAAACACCTTCCTAACTGCATGCACGTTAACTTTCTGTATTCCGTGTAAAAGGACACCTAAATCCTTGAATATAGTCAATGACTGGGCATCCACTGCCCTCTGAGGTTGAGAATTCCAAAGGTTCACAACCCTCTGAGTGAAGAAATGTCATCTCATCTCAGTCTCAAATGGCCGGCCCCTTATCCTGAGACTCTCTCCCCTAGTACTAGAATCTCCAGACAGGGGAAACCCCCTCTCAAGGTCTACGCTTTCAAGCCCTCCAAGAAAATTGTACCTTTCAATGAGAACACCTCTCGTTCTTCTGAACTCGAGATAATAAGTCCCAATCTATTCAATCTCTCCTTATAGGACAACCTCATCATCATAGGAATCAATCGGCTTTGATTCCCAGTCAGGGAATTCAGTTCTGACAAAGACAATTGAGGTCTGTGAGACTCTTAATAATTGTTTTAATCAACCCAGAAAAATTGCTGTTGCATACTGAAGGTAATGCTAACATGTTTGCCGGGTGACAGTCAAATTTTAATAACTTTTTTTCTAGAATCATAGATTTATCGCAGAAGCCGGCCGCTCAGCGTAGCGTTTCCGTAGTGTAGTGGTTATCACGTTCGCCTAACACGCGGAAAGTCCCCGGTTCGAAACCGGGCGGAAGCATTTTGTAAATCATGTTCAATTAAATAGTAGCAAATTGGAACAATTCGCCTTTGTTATTCAAGGTGACAAAGTCCTGTTGCCTTTGTGTTTCTCTGTTCAGTTCTGCACACACTCAAAACACGACAGTGTAGCTCGCTCACTCCCGTTTCCAGCCCTGACGGTGCAGAAAGCCCCTCTCAAAGCTGGACATTCCGGCTGCTTTCAGTTGAATTGTGAAAGATTATTCAAGGATCCTGCAGTTTTTCCTCGGTTCACAACAGCAGATCGAAGCCGCGTTTCTGCAAACTACTAACCATGTTCTCCAGAATTCCAAGGTGTATAAGGAACTCAACCATTAAAACAACTTTCATTAACCACAGGGGTTCAGCCAATTTTCTATGATTCTGTAAAAATTTATTGAAGTTTGACTGTCATCCGGTAAACATGTTAGCAATTCCTGCAGTGTGCCACAAAATGTTGTGGGTTGATTAATGATAATAGAAACAATTATGAAGTCTCTCACAGATTTCAATGATCCCTTAATACCGTTGGTTAACTAAAATCTATCAATCGCAGGTTAAAATGAGCGATTGATGTAGTGTTTTAGCTGCCGCGAAACACGAATTGAGGCCGAGTCGGTCTGGGAAACACATAACTTTTAATTACATCTGCTTGGTCCAAAATGGCTGCCAGCACATTTCTGTGCAAAAACCTCAGGCCCCGCCCACTCCTTTTCTCCTCCCTTAAAGGCAAGGTGCCTTAAAGTCAAGGTGCCCGATTTATTGTCCACGGGCGGAAATGTGGATTGCACCCGTTTAGGTGGCGATCCCCCACACAGCTCCCCCCAGAATCCGCTTAGGAGGTGTGGACAAGACGGTGCGGCGGTCTGATGGGCCGGACGGAGCGGCTTTTGTAGGACGCCGGTGGACGTGAAATGGCCACGCGTGGAGCAGCCGGGTGAACCGGCTTGAGGGCAGGTCGGCCGTGTGGTGGTGGACGAGCTACAGGGACCTGCTCACCGGGCTCCGAGTGTGCTGGCTTGAGTCGATCCAGCGACACTTTTTCGGTCCTGTCGCCCACTTGCAGGGTGAAAAATTTGTCCCCAGCCTGTAGCACCTTGTAGGGCCCGTCGTACGGGGGTTGAAGGGGTCCGCGGTGGGCGTCGTGCCGGACGAAAATGAACCGTGCCTGGTGCAGGCTTAGTGGGACGTGTGAGGTGGATTCGCCGTGTCGGGCAATGGGCACCGGGGCGAACTGTAGCGCTGGTGAGGCGAAGTTGTGGCGTTGCTGGTCGGCTGACCAGGGTGTCGTGGCAGTGGGCAGGAACTCGCCGGGTACGCGCAGCGGCTGACCATACACGAGCTCTGCTGCCGATGCTTGGAGGTCTTCTTTAACCGCGGTGTGCAGGCCGAGGAGGACCCACGGAAGTCGGTCGGTCCAGGTGCCGTCCTGGAGGCTGGCTCGAAGAGATGCCTTCAAGGATCTGTGGAACCGCTCACACAGTCTGTTGGCTTGGGTGTGGTATGCTGTGGTGCGGTGAATGGTGACCCCGAGATTGCGTGCGATGGCGGTCCAGAGTTCAGAGGTAAATTGCGGACCTCTGTCCGACGTCATGTCGGAGGGGACGCTGAACTGTGCGACCCAGGTGCTGACGAAGGCTCTGGCGATGTCGGCGGTGGTGGTAGAGGTCAGTGGAATTGCCTCAGGCCAGCACGTGGTGCGGTCAACGATCGTCAGCACGTGCGTGTGGCCTTGCGGCGGCGGCAGGGGCCCGACGATGTCCACGTGGATGTGGTCGAATCTCCGTGAAGGGATGGTAAACTCCTCCAGGGGTGCTTTCGTGTGTTGCTGCACCTTGGCCCGTTGGCAGGCTAGGCAGGAGTTGGCCCAAGTACGCACAACCTTGCAAAGGCCGCGCTAGACAAAGCGGTTAGCTACCAATTTGCTGGATGCGCGGACGCCGGGGTGGGAGAGGTTGTGGAGAATCTCGAATACCCGGCGGTGCCAGGATGCTGCGACGACGGGCCGAGGTTGACATAGGGATATATCGCACTTGACCGTGTCTGCAGTCGGGCCACAGGCGACGTCGGCCAGGCGTAGCCCTGGTAGGTTGGTTGGTGCGAGGAGCAGATCCGGGTCGGTGATCTGGTCTGCTGTGAGTTGAGACTAGTCGACTGCCAGGTGTGCGGCGTGGATGGCGGGGCGGGAGAGGCAGTCGGCTACCACATTGTCTCGGCTGGAGACGTGTTGGATGTCCGTGGTGAACTCGGACACTGCCGCGAGCTGGCGCTGCTGCCTGGCGGACCAGGGGTCTGTTGTCTTTGCCATTGCGAATGTCAGGGGCTTGTGGTCGACAAATGCAGTGAAGGGGTGGCCCTCCAGCAAAAACCGAAAATGGCGGACCGCCAGGAACAGCGTGAGGAGCTCGTGGTCGAAGGTGTTGTACTTGACCTCCGGGGGGCGTAGTTGGCGGCTGAAGAAGGCAAGTGGTTGCCAGGCGCCGTGGACCCACTGCTCATACACGGCGCCGACCGCGTGGTCGGAGGCGTCCGTGTTGAGCGCTACCCTGGCATTGGGCCGTGGGTGCGCGAGCAGGGTGGCATTGGCGAGCGCGGTCTTGGTGGAGTCGAAGGCGGCTGACACGTCAGCCGTCCATTCGACCGCCATCTTGCCGCTCTTGCCCCGGAGGGCTTCATACAGGGGCCTCATGAGGGACGCCGCTTTGGGGATGAAGCGGTTGTAGAAATTCACCATCCCGAGGAACTCCTGGAGGCCTTTCATGGTGGTGGGGCGGGGAAATTGTTGGACGGGCTGCACCTTGGTGGGCAGGGGAATGGCCCCAGCATGGGTGATGTGGTGGCCGAGGAAGTCGATCTTGTCCAGGCCGAACTGGCATTTAGCTGGGCTGAGGATGAGCCCGTGGTCGCTGAGGCGCCCGAACAGGATGAGAAGGTGTTCGAGGTGTTCCTGCTTGGAGGAACTGGCTACCAGGATGTCGTCCAGGTAGACGAACAGGAACTTCAGGTCCCGAAGGACCGACTCCATGAGCCGTTGGAAAGCCTGGGCCGCGTTTTTGAGGCTGAAGGGCATCCGCAGGAACTCGAAAAGGCCGAAGGGCGTGATTACGGCCGTCTTGGGGACGTCCGCGGGGTGGACGGGGACTTGGTGGAAGCCGCGCACCAGGTCGACCTTGGAAAAGACTGTGCGGCCGGCCAGTCTAGCCGAGAAGTCCTGGATGTGCGGCACGGGGTACCGATCAGGGGTGGTGGCGTCATTGAGGCGGCGGTAATCCCCGCAGGGGCGCCAACCCCCGCCTGGTTTGGGGGCGATGTGGAGTGGGGAGGCCCAGGGACTGTTGGAGCGGTGGATGATGCCGAGCTGTTCCATGGTGGCAAACTCGGTCCGCGCGATCTCCAGTTTGGCCGGGTCCAGCCTGCGGGCGTGGGCGTGCACTGGGGGGCCTGTGGTGGGGATGAAGTGTTCCACCCCGTGTTTGGCGGCCTCCGCGGAGAAGGTCGGATTGGTAAGGGCCGGGAATTCGGCCAGGAGTGCCGAGAAGTCATCCGTGGCCCGGGCGTGGCACTGTGACGCCATGTCGGTGGGTTGACGGGGGGCCATGGCGGCCTAGGATTGGGGACATGGTGTTCATGTCCACAAGGCGGTGTCGAGGGATGTCTACCAGTAAGCCGTGGGCGCACAGGAAATCCGTGCCGATGACAGGGGAGAGCACCTTGGCAGTGATGAACTCCCATCGGTAGCGGCGACCAGCGAGGTCGAGGGTGACTGTGCGGGTGCCGTACGTCGGGATGCCCGAGCCGTTAGCAGCCGCCAGCACCGGTCCTCGTTTGCCCTTTTGGATGTCAAGGGAGGAGGCCCGGATGATGCTGTGCTGAGCTCCAGTGTCGCACAGGAACCGGCGGCCGGTTTTGTCATCCGAGACGTAGAGCAGGGAGCCCGCGTGGCCCACGGCCATCGCGGGGGCTGGTACGGGGGCGGACTTGAAAGAGCAGGGAGGTGTGCACCGATGTGCCCTGGCGCTAAACCATGCGTGGTAGTAACAGTGGCCCGGGTTGGTGGGGCGCGAAGGCCCCGTGAGCCCGGTGGCTGGGCCTTGTGGCCGCGTGGTGGCCGGTGAGGGGCGCGCCCAGGCAGTAGCTGCCCGGTCCGGAGTGACTTCGCGGCTGGAGTGAGTGGACAGAAGCTTGTCGGCCCCATCGGCCAGGGCATCCAGGTCCGTGAGGCCGGACGCCACGATGGCTGGGCGGATGCTGAGTGGTAGCTGGCGGATTAACAGCGTGCGGAAGAGGGATGCGGGTGGGCTCTCGTCGGTGAGGGAGAGCATGTGGGAGAGGAGGTCTGATGGTGCGGCATCACCGAGGCCTGGAAGGTCGAGGAGGTGACAGTTTCGCTGGTATGTCGAGGCTGTAAATTTTTTAAGGAGCGCGGCCTTAAGATGTGCATACTTGCCCTCCTCTGGTGGGTTCTGCAGCGCTGTCCAGACCTTTGTAAATGTGGAGCTACCGAGTGATGTGACGAGGTAGTCGTACTGCGTCTCATCTGTGGTGATGTTTCGCAACCGGAAGCGCGACTCAGCTTGGAGAAACCAGGCTTCGGGCTGGTTTTCCCAAAACTCCGGCAGTTTCACGGAAACTGCGTTCGTGTCCGCCAGTGCAGTGCTCGGAATACGTTCTGAGCGTCGGGGTCACCAATGTTGTGGCTGCCGTGAAGCACGAATTGAGGCCGAGTCGGTATGTGAAACACATTACTTTTAATTACAGGGCAACACGGTGGCATAGTGGTTAGCACTGGTGTCTCACAGCGCCAGGAACCCAGATTCGAATCTAACCTCGGGTGATGGTCTGTGTGGAGTTTGCACATTCTCCCTGTGTCTGCGTGGGTTTCCTCCGGGTGCTCCGATTTCCTCCCACAGTCCAAAAATGTGCGGGTTAGGTTGATTTGGCTATGATAAATTGACCCTTAGTGTTAGGGGGGATTAAATATGTGGGGTTATGGGGATAGGATGGGATATGTTAGGGGGAATTAAATACGTAGGGTTACGGGGGTAGGGTGTACTGTGGGGATTAAAGCAGGGACAGGGTGCTGGATTTGGATGATCAGCCATGATCGTATTGAGTGGTGGAGCAGGCTCGACGGGCCGAATGGCCTACTCCTGCTCCTTGTTTCTATGCTTGGTCCAAAATGGCTGCTAGGACATTTCTCTGCAAAAACCTCAGGCCCCGCTCACTCCTTTTCTCCTGCCTTAAAGGCAAGGTGCCCGATTTATTGTCCACGGACGGAAAAGTGGATTGCACCCGTTTAGGTGGCGGTCCGCCACAGTAGCATCTTTGAAAGAGCTATCCAATTAGTCCCTGTCCGCTGCTCTTCCCCCATAGCACTGCTGAAACTCCTGCCAGTGGAAACTGTTGCCCCCATAATTTTGGTTAGCTCTATTAAATCCCCCCTGAACAATGATTAATGGAGTTCAACGAGGGCGAATGTCAGATCATCCACTTGGGGCCTATCAAAGATCGGTCAGTGTATGGTCTGAAAACATCATGTCAGAGAATACTGTTTTTTCTGTGAAATAGCCGGTCCCGTTAAATTTAACAAAAGTTGCCCCAGACCCCTGCTCTCACAAGTAATGAACATTTCAAACCATTCTCCTAAAATACAATGTGTAAAATGAGATATGGGTTAACAGTTCAGCACATGCAAAGAGCAAAATAAATGACTGAAGTTTCGACTCTCCCTCAGTAATCAGATTATCATTTCTTTCATTCTGCAAAAGAAAGTTATCGGTTAATTAATGGTGATTAAAGCTGTTCTTATTGTATCACATTAGATGCATGTTATTCAATTAATAAAATTACTTCGCATTCATGAATTAAAAACGGTGATTACAAAATTACTTCCCCAACCGGGAATCGAACCCGGATCGCTCGCGATGCTTCGAATAGGTTACTGAATGATTTAAAGGTGCCCTCGAAAAATTTCACAATGCGAAATTAAAATCACTGCTACAATGTGTTTCTGTGTTGAAGAAGGGGATTGAAAATGATAATAAAAACGCCAGGCAGCGCCCGCGGTGAGAGAGGGTTCGAACTTACATAAGTTGATACTGCGAAGTAACCGCTGAGCTAAAGCTGACGCCGAATAAAGGCCGCGAAACCGCTCAATATTAAGGATGAGCTCACAAACAGTGCAGTCTGGTCAACTTCAAGCCCCTCGTTTCTTATTCAGAGACATGAACGGGAGTCAGACGCCACAAACTTTAAATAAAGGCACAAATACGAGTAACACTTCCAAATTTTCACTGTTAAAATTATATCACTTTATTCCAAATCTGACTGCGTTGAATCTGAAAGTCAGCACCATGGGATTTTATGTTACTGCTGAATCTATTTACTGGGCACGGTAGAAATAACCGGCCCTGGTCAAAATGCCAACAGTTGCTCCAGATTCCTGGTGTCATCAGCAATGAACATTTTAAACCAGACTCCTAAAGTACATTGTGTAAAATGAGAATTGGGTAACGGGTAACATGCAAAGCACAAATAAAATGATTGAAGTATCGACTATCGCTCAGTTATCATTTCTTTCATTTTGCAAAAGAAGTTTATCGGATAATTAATAATGGTATTCGTTCAAAATCAACCCGCAGGTGGACACACACAGAATAAACAGAGCCAGAGAGACAGACAGAATCGGGAAACTCCAGGAAATAGACAAGAGATATTGACAAGGACTAAAGCGCTTTGCGATCAGAAAATTGCCTGAACCCCTGTGGTTAATGAAAGGGCTTTTGATGCTTGAGTCGCTTATAAACCTTGGGCTTCTGGAGAACTTGGTTCGTAGTTTGCAGAAACGCGGCTCAGATATGCTGTTGTGACCGGGCCGGAGCAACCAGGCGCCTGGCTGCAATCAGCGACAATGAAGTCCTGTTTCAGCAAGCCCGGCTAGCTCAGTCGGTAGAACATGAGACTCTTAATCTCAGGGTCGGGGGTTCGAGCCCCACGTTGGGCGGAAGCTTTTTGTTCAACTTTTATGTTGCTTTCAAAGCGTCAATAGTTACCGATTAGTAACCGATTACCTTGTTTGGCACAATGAAAGAAATGCTAACTGAGGGAGAGTCCATACTTCAATACAAAAAGAAAATACTGCAGATGCTGGAAATTTGAAATAAAAAAAGAAAATGCTGGAGACACTCAGCAGGTCAGGCAGCATCTGTGAAGAGAGAAACAGAGTTAACGTTTCAGGTCGATGACCTTTCGTCAGAACTGGAAAAATGCAGGAAATGGAACAGATTTTTCAGCAAGTGTAGGGGCTGGGAAAGGGGGGAGGGGATGAAAGAGCAAAAGGGAAGGTCTGTGATAGGATACAAGGCTGCCGATGTTAAGAGACATTGAGAAATATTCAAGGCAAAAGGAGATGGTAATGGGACAGGATAAGTAACCAAGGATGGCTGTAGATGAAGTGTAAATTGCGCTGGCAGAATGAAAGACAGCTGCCATGTGGGAGAGAAGAAAAGAAGACACAAATAAAAGCTGTGGATAAAAAATATATATATATGATAGGGGCCGAGTTTATGATCTGAAATTGTTGAACTCTATGTTGAGTCCAGAAGGCTGTAAAGTGCCTAATCGAAACATGAGGTGCTGTTCCTCGAGCTTAAGCTGAGCTTCAGTGGAACAATGCAAGAGGCCGAGGACGGTGAGGTCTGAGTGGGAGTGGAGCGGAGAATTAAAGTGACAGGCGTCCGGAAGCTCGTGGTCCCCCTTACTGACTGCATGGAGGTGTTCCGCAAAGGAGTCACCCAATCTGCGTTTGGTCTCCCCATTGTAGAGGAGACCGCAGCGTGAGCAGTGAATACAGTATACTAAATTGCAAGAAGTACAAGTAAATCGCTGTTTCACCTGGAAGGGGAGTTTGGGGCCCTGGACAGTGGGAAGTGGGGAGGTATAAGGGCTTGTGTTGCATCTCCTGCGCTTGCACGGGAAGGTGCCGGGCGACGGGGAAGGTGTGTTGGGGGTAATAGAGGAGTGGACCAGGGTGTCGCGGTGGGAGCGGTCCCTTTGGAATGCTGAAAGGCGAGGTGAGGGGAAGATGTGTTTGGTGGTGGGATCACGCTGGAGGTGACGGAAATGGTGGAGGATGATCCGTTGAATGTGGAGGCTGGTGGGGTAAAAGGTGAGGACAAGGGGAACCCTATCGTGGTTCCGGGAGGGAGGGGCAGGTGTGAGGGCAGAATTGCAGGAGATAGAACGTACACGGTCAAGGGCCGTGTCAACCACAGTAAAGGGGAATCCTCGGTTGAGGAAAAAGGAAGACATGTCGGAAGCACTGATATGGAAGATGTCATCATCAGAGCAGATGCGCCAGAGGCGAAGAAACTAGGAGATTGAAATAGAGCCCTTACAGGAAGCGGGGTGGGTGAAAGTGTAGTCCAGGTAGCTGTGAGTCAGTGGGCTTGTAGTGAATGTCTGTCAATAACCTATCCCCAGAAATAGAGACGGAGAAGTCGAGGAAGGGAAGGAAAGAGTCGGTGATAGAACATGTGAAGGTGAGGGATGGGTGGAAATTGGAAGCAAACTGAATGAAATTATCTAGTTCAGGGCGATAGCAGGAATCGGCACCAATACAGTGATCAATGTACCGGAAAAAGAGGTGAGGGAGGGGACCTGAGTAGGACTGGAACAAAGAGTGTTCCACATATCCCACGAAAAGGCAGGCATAGTTAGGACGCATGCGGGTTCCCATAGCAACACCTTTGATTTGGAGGAAGTGAGTGGAGTCAAAGTAGAAATTAGTCAATGTGAGAACAAGTTCAGCCAGGCGGAGGAGGGTGGTGGTGGATGGGAAATGTTTGAGCCTCTGTTCAAGGAAGATGCGGAGCGCCCTCAGGCAATCCTGGTGGGGGATGGAGGTGTAGAGGGATTGTACGTCCATAGTGAAAAGGAGGCGTTTGGGGCCAGGAAACTGGAAACTGGTGTTAAAGTGGCGGAGGGCGTCGGAAGAGTCGCGGATGTAGGTGGGAAGAGACTGGACCAGGGTAGAAAAAATAGAGTCGAGATAGGAAGAGATAAGTTCCGTGGGGCAAGAATAGGCTGAAACGATGGGTCTACCAGGGCAGTCCTGTTTGTGGATCTTGGGAAGGAGGTAGAAGCGGGCTGTGTGGGGCTGTGCTACTATGAGGTTGGCGGAAGTGGGGGGAAGATCTCCAGAGGAGATAAGAACATAAGAACATAAGAAACAGGAGCAGGAGTAGGACATTCGGCACTTCCAGCCTGCCCCTCCATTCAATCAGATCAGGCTGATCTTCTGCCTCAATTCCATTCACCGGAACTATCACCATATCCCTTGATGCCCTTACTCGTCAGAAAACTATCAACATCTGTTTTGAATATAACCAATGACTGAGCTTCCACAGCCCTCTGGGGTAGAGAATTCCAAAGATTCACCACCCTCTGTGGGAAGAAATTTCTTCTCATCTCAGTCCTGAATGGCCTACCCTCTATCCTGAGGGTTCTAGACTCCCCAGCCAAGGGAAATATTCTCCCAGCATCCACCCTATCAAGCCCGGTAATAATTTTGCATGCTTCAATCAGATCCCCTCTCATTCTTCTGAATTCAAGAAAATACAGGCCTAGTTTACTCAATCTCTTCTCATACGAGGTCAGTGACAGTCTAGCAAATAGTGAATTGATGTTCGGTAGTTGGGTCATGGTCCAGCCGGAGGTAGGAGGAGGTGTCGGAGAGTTGGCGTTCAGCTTCCGCAAGGTAGAGGTCGGTTCGCCAAACAACAACAGCACCACCCTTGTCAGCAGGTTTTGTGCTTTGCATGTTAACTGTTAACTGTTACCCATATCTCATTTTACACAGTATATGGGCTACTCCAGCTCCTAATTCTTTCGTTCTTATGTTCTTATGTACTTACACAGGAGAGCAAACTCGCCCCTAGACATGCATAAGGAGCAAGTTACAACAAAATGATTCCGCAAACGTGATAGTTGCTACACTGCGGAATCGTCTCCACTTTCAGTACCAGGTCAGATGGAACTGTTAAGGGAGCAGGTAATCCGCTGAATCCCACTTTTAAGGGATGTCCCAAAGCGCTTGACACTGGTGTCAAAACAAATGAGTTCCACTTAGTAATTAAAAGTAAAGAATGTCAGAAGTGCGATTCGAACCCACGCCTCCAGAGAAGACTGTCGACCATGAACGCAGCGCCTTAGACCGCTCGGCCATCCTGCCTTTCGACATTGTGCTGCAGCTCATGACTTCTGCATTTACAAAGTTTCACTCCGGGTGCTTGTTCAATTCTGCTCCAAGGCTCCGTGGCCGGGATATCTTCTCCCCCGGGGTTTTCCTGAGCCTGAGCTCGGTGGACGGCTCCGTGGTATCTTGCAGCCCAAGGATGGACAATAACCCGCTGAGCTCTGAAGCTGGGGAAGAGCAAATAATTAATGGATTTGTTTCCGCGTCTGAAATGCGGCTTTAGATCTGCTGGTATTAACCGAGGCCGGGGCTGCGAGATATTGCATTTTGTTCACGTTTAATCAGAGGAATATCCGCAGTCAGGAGCTGAAAAGGGCCAAGAGCTGAAAAAACACAAGAAAAAAGATAAGAAATGTCAGTAATTGTGATCAACTCTTTAATGTGTTTTCTGATAGTTTAATGGTTTAATTGTTTTAATCACCATTCATTAACCGACAGCGTTGTTTTGCAGAATGAAAGAAATGCTCACACTGAGGGACAGTCGAAACATGAATAATTTAACTTTAATAATTGGCGAAACTTTATTCAGTGATGAAGTTTTATACCCTATCTGAATTTACACACTGTGTATTTTAGGAGTCTGTTTTAAATTGTTCATTGCTTCTGACACAAGAAACCTGTTAAATTTATTTCGCAGCAAAAATATTCTCTAACATAATGTTTCCGCCCGGGCTGGAACCAGGGATCTTTCGGGGGTGAGGCGAACGTGATAACCGCTACACTACGGAAACCTCTGCTCAACTTATTTTGCAGAAAGCACTGTTCAGGGAGAAGGTGCAATACAGAATCGCTCTTTCTGCAATAATCTCCTTTCACTCGCATTTCTCTGACCGAACTGCACAAGTGAAAAATGTTCCTTTCAAACTCATTAACCTCCCGAATTTCCTTCCCGCCGGATCTTCTGATCAGATGCCTCTAGTTTTGCCCACTCCAACAATGTCCCTTTGCAATTTTCTGCTCCCATCCACACTGCTTACTCTGTCACTAACATAGTGTCGTTAAACTTGGTAATATATGCCTATAGAAGACTTTTGGATGACCTTTTATGTTAGCTGCCATTCTATTCTCGTACCCTCTCTTTTCCCCTCTGATTTTCCTTTTCACTGCTCCTCTGAAGTTTCTATATTCAGATACATTAGGATAGTTGAAGCCCCCATTATCACGAGTATATACTTCATAGTCATAGAGTCATAACGGCACAGAAGGAGGCCATTCGGCCTATCGATTCTGTTCCATCTCTCTGTGGAGCAATCCAGTCTGTCCCATTCCTCCGCTCTGTCCCCGTAGCCCTGCGAGTTTATTTTCCGAAAGTGCCTATCCAGTCTCCCCTTGAAAACATTGAGTGTCTCCGTTTCCACCACTTCTATTGGCAGCGAGTTCCAGGTCCTCACCACTCGCTGCGTAAAAAAGTTTTCTTCACATCCCCCCTGTATCTCTTGCCCAAAACCTTAAATCTGTGTCCCCTAGTCCTTGTACCATCAACTAGTGGGAACTGCCTTTACCCATCTAGCCTATCTAAACCCGTCATAATCTTGTACACCTCTATCAAATCACCCCTCAACCTCCTTTGTCTTAAAATACTCCTGTGCAGCACCTTGGGACGTTTTACTACGTTAAATGCGCTATATAAATACAGGTGGTAGTTGTTGTTGTTGTTGTTGTAATGAAGACAAATCCAGCTTCTCCAACCTGTCCTGGTATCTAAGATCCCCCATCCCTGGGACTATTCTGGCAAATCTCCTCTGCAGCCTCTGAAGGGCCTTCACATCCTTCCTAAAGTGTGGTGACCAGAACTGGACACAGTACTCCAGTTGTGGCCTAACCAGCGCTTTATAAAGGTTCAGTGTAACTTCTCTACTTTTGTACTCAATATTTCTATTTATGAAGCCCAAGATCCCATATGCTTTGCTAACCATTCTCTCAATATGTCCTGCCACCTTCAGGGAACTATGTACATTATCTCCCAGGTCCCTCTGTCCCTGCCCATTCTTTAAAACTGTGCCATTAAGTGTATATTGCCTCTCCCTGTTCCTTCTGCCAAAATGCATCACTTCACTCTTCTCTGTATTAAATTCCATCTGCCATTTGCCTGCCCATTCTGCTAACCTTTCCATGTCTTGCTGCAGTCGATTGGTATCATCCTCACTGTTTGCCACACCCCCAAGTTTGGTGTCATCGGCAAATTGAGAAATTCTACTCGGTATTCCAATATCCAGGTAATTTATATGTATCGAAAAAATCAGTGGCTCCAGCACTGACCCTTGGGGACCACCACTGTTTACCATCCTCCAGTCTGAAAACAGCCATTTACCACAACTCTCAGTTTTCTATCCTTAAGCCAATTCCTTATCCAAGCTGCCACTGACCCACCTATTCCATGAAGCTCAATTTTCTTTACCAGCCTTCTATGTGCTACCTTGTCAAACGCCTTCCTAAAATCCATGCAGACAACATCCATTGCATTCCCTTAATCAATGCTCCCTGTTACTTCATCAAAAAATTCAATTAGATTAGTCAAACACGATCTGTCTTTTACAAATCATTTTAATTAGCTTAAACCTCTCCAAGTGTCCGTTAATTTTTTCCTTGATTGTTGTTTCGAGAACTTTACCCACCACTGATGTTAAACTGAGCGGCCTGTAGTTACTAGGATTGTCCTTACACCATTTCTTGAACAGTTCTTGCATCTCTCTGTAATTTCTCTGCAAATTTGCTCCTCCATATTTCCCACTAGTTGGTGGCCTATAGAATACACCTAGTAGTGTAATGGCCCCTCTATTATTTCTTAACTCTAGCCATATAGATTCTGTCCTTGACCCCTCCAGGACATCCTCACTCTTCAGCACTGTAACATACTCCTTAACCAATACTGCCACACCACCTCCTATCTTTCCTTCCCTATCTTTCCTGTACACCTTCTATCCAGGAATATTTAGTACCCAATCCTGCCCTTTTTCGAACCAGGTCTCCGTTATTGCCACAGCATCATATTCCCATGTGGCTATCTGCGCCTGCAGCTCACCAACCTTGTTTACTACGTTTCGGGCGTTCACATACATGCACTGTAAACCTATCTTCGACCATCCTGTGTTCTCTCTTAGTCTGACCCCACCTAATACCTCACTATTTCTTACTTTAGTTTTATCCGTCTCTCCAGATCCTTTGTGCACCTTGTTTCTCCTTTCTCTTGTTACGTCCTGGTGCCCACACTCATGCCAACTTAATTTAAACCCTCTCCAACAGCGCTAGCAATCCTCCAAATGAGGCTCTTGGTGCAAGCTCTGTTGAGCTGCAACCCGTCCAGCCTGTACTGGTCCCACCTCCCCCAGAACCGGCCCCAATGCCCCCGGAATCTCATTCCTCTTTCTACCTATGTCGTTGGTACCGATATGGACCTCGACCTTTGGCTGTTCACCTCAGAATATTCTGCAGTCGCTCAGTGACATCCTTGACCCTGGCACCGGGGAGGCAACATTACCATCCTGGAGACATGTCTGTCCTCCTCTTCTGCCTTTCGGTCACCCAATCCCTCTCTGCCTGCACACACCTTAGCTGCGGAGTGACCACCTCCTGAAACGTGCTGTCCACGTAGCTCTGAGCCTCATGGATTCACCGCCGTGACGCCAGCTGCTGCTCAAGGTCCAAAACCCGGAGCTCGAGCTCCTCCAGCTGATGACCCTTCCTGCACAGCTGGTTGTGCAGGACACGGGAAGCGCCCTGGATTTCCCACATGGCACAGGATGCACATTCCGGGGTACTGAGCTGCCCTGCCAACCATTTAATTATTCGACTGTTAACTAACTTTACAGAAAATTAAGACTAAGATGGACCTAATTAAAGTTATTAATGTAATATATTATTAACAGATACTAATTTAACATAGTATTAATTTTTTGCTAACAGTCTCTTGTGTGAAAACTTATCAATTGCCTGCTAGAAGTCATCATATTAAATCTGGAAAATCCCTCCCCTTGATTCAGTTTTCATTTTCCTCGTGTCTCTGGTAATTTATCCTCTACTATGAAGACCGATACAAACTAATTATTTAGCATGTCTGCCATGTCCTTATTTTCAATTACAGTATCACATGGCTCTGTCTTTAAGGGGCCCACATTCTCCTTCGCCTCCCTCTTTATCATAATATACTCGTGAAAACGTTTCACAGGTTTATTCTCGTATTCGCTTTCCACAACGTTCTTTGCATCCCTTTGCTGTCCAAAGAGACTTGGGGGCCTATGTACACAAATCATTAAAATATCATGGAAAGGTACAGAAAATAATCCAAAAGGCTAATGGAATGCTAGCCTTTATATCTAGAGGACTAGAATACAAGGGGTTAGAAGTTATGCTGCAGCTGTACAAAGCCCTGGTTAGGCCTCAGCTGGAATATTGTATTCAGTTCGGGGCAGAGATGTTGGATGGCCATGTTTCAGGATGGGTTAACTACAATATCCTGTAAGTTAAGGTTGCCCCATGATCTCATGCTGTTATGCTCAATGTTCTGTGTTTTGCTGGTCTTGAAACATCTATTAAGTAAATATTAAATTGATTTTCTATTCCCACGTGTATATGACACATATTCACTTTGAATTGACTTTTGACGAGAGGCAGGAATAATTATATTAAATTTCCTTCACATGTTGAGGAACTATAACCTGCTTGATTTAGTTCTCGTACCCGGGCACAATGTCCAGAATATGCAAGAATGATTATATCCAAATCCTCTCAATGTCCCCACCTGCACTTTATTTATGTTGAAATGTATCAAATTACTCTATCACTCATTCCATATATTTATCGATTCAATAATACGTAAAAAAAACATTTCATCTGCGCCAGTTCCTTACTACAAAACTTCCTGTCCCTTTTTTGTCACACTTCTGTGCCAACTTTACTGTAATAAATTGCTCTGTCCAGAATTATAATGTAAAGTCGCACAACTCCAGGTTATAGTCCAACAGCTTTATTTGAAATCACAAGCTTTCGGAGCGCTGCTGGACTTTCAGGACTTTACCTGACGAAGGAGCAGCGCTCCGAAAGCTTGTGATTTCAAATAAAGCTTTTGGACTATAACCTGGTGTTGTGCGAATTCTCAATTTTGTCCACCCCAGTCCAACACCGGCATCTCCCCATCAGAATTATAATGGCAACTCTCTATGTCACCGCTTGGTGCCGCTGCAGCAGCACAGATTCACCTGCCCCAGCTTCTCAGTGCACACCATTCTCTGGTTCAACCCACGGTAGCTATCTTGCATGTTACTCTAAGCTTTGTTGTAAACTACAATGTGGGGACTTTAAAATGGGGACCCAATGACGTGTGGAAACCCTACACCAATTAACCCCAACTCCCTAACCCTGTTACGTAAGTTACATAAGAATCAGGAGCAGGTATAGGCCATTAAAACATAAGAACATAAGTAATAGAAGTAGGAGTAGGCCATTCGCCCCTTCGAGCCTGCTATGCCATTCAATGAGATCATGGCTTATCTTCTGCCTCAATTCCATTCACCGCCCTTATCGCCATATCCCTTGATGCCCTTACTAGTCAGAAATCTATCTACTTCTGTTTTGAATATTCCCAATGACTGAGCCTACACTGCCCTCTCATATTCATAGTCATAGAGTTATACAGCACAGGAAGAGGCCCTTTGTCCCATCGTGTCCGCGCCGGCCATCAAGCCCTGTCTATTCTAATCCCATTTTCCAGTACTTGGTCCGTAGCCTTGTATGCTATGGTATTTCAAGTGCTCATCTAAATGCTTCTTGAATGTTGTGAAGGTTCCTGCCTCTACCACCCTTTCAGGCAGTGAGTTCCAGATTCCAAACACCCTCTGGTTGAAAAAGTTGTTCCTCAAATCCCCTCTTAACCTCCTGGCACTTACCTTGAAACTATGCCCCCTGGTTATTGAACTTTCTACTAAGAGGAAAAGTTCCTTTCTATCTACCCTATCTACGCCCCTCATAAATTTGTACACCTCAATCAGGTCCCCCCTCAGCCTTCTCTGCTCTAAGGTAAACAACCCCAGCCTGTCCAGTCTCTCTTCATAGCTGAAGCGCTCCAGCCCAGGTAACATCCTTGTGAATCTCCTCTGCACCCTCTCCAATGCAATCACATCACTCCCATAGTGTGGTGACCAGAACTGCACACAGTATTCCTGCTGTGGCCTAACTAACATTTTGTACAGCTCCATCATAACCTCCATGCTCTTATATTCTATGCCTCGGCTAATGAAGGCAAGTATCCCATATGACTTTTTTACCACCATATCTACCTGTCCTGCTGCTTTCAGGGTTCTATGAACATGCACACCAAGGTCCCTCTGATCCTTTGTCCTTCCTAGGATCCTACCATTCATTGTGTATTCCCTTGCCTTGTTTGACCTCCCAAAATGCATCACCTCACACTTTTCAGGGTTAAATTCCATTCGCCACTGTTCTGCCCATCTAACCATCCTGTCTTTATCATCCTGTAGCCTGAGGCTTCCCTCCTCGCTATTTACCTCTCCACCAATTTTCGTGTCTTCTGCGAACTTGCTGATCATATCTCCTACATTCATATCTAAATCATTAATGTGCAACACAAACAGCAAAGGACCCAGCACCCATCCCTGTGGTACACCACTGGACACAGGCTTCCAGTCACAAAAACAACCTTCAACCATCAGCCTCTGCCTCCTGCCACGAAGCCAATTTTGGATCCATTGTGCCAAATTGCCCTGGATCCCATGGGCTTTTACCTTCTTGACCAGTCTCCCATGATGGACTTTGTCAAAAGCCTTACTGAAGTCCATGTAGACTACATCAACTGCACTACCCTCATTCACACACCTAGAATTACGTCCAGTACCACCCCCTCTCTTGCAGGACTTTCTACATGCTGGCACAAAAAGCTCTCCTGGATGCACTTTAAGAATTCCGCACCCTCTAGGCCTTTCACACTCTGACTATCCCAATTAATATTGGGGAAGTTGAAATCCCCTACTATTATTAAACTATTATTTCTACACTTCTCTGAGATTTGCCTACATATCTGTTCCTCTATCTCCCCCTGACTGTTTGGGGGCCTATAGTACACTCCCAGCAAAGTGCTTGCCCCCTTTTTGTTGTTAAGTTCTACCAATATGACCTCATTAGAGGAACCTGCTAAGATATCATTCCTCCTTAAGCAGTAATTGATTCCTTGATTAATATTGCGACACCCCCTCTTCTTTTACACCCCCCTCTGTCTCGCCTGAAGTTTCTATACCCCGGAATATTGAGCTGCCAGACCTGCCACTCCCTCAACCATGTCTCTGTGGTAGCAACAATATCATACTCCCAAGTGTTCATCAACACCTTCAATTCATCTGCGTTACTCGCAAGACTCCGTGCATTAAATACATTCCATCCAGCCTTGCCATACTCCCTTGTGCCATTATATATTTGCTCTGCCTTCCAAGCTGACTTGCTTTTCCCTCTATATTTGGCTGTGCATCACCCCCTACTATAGCTCCACAACCGTTTCCCATCCCCCTGCCAAGTCAGTTTACCCCCGCCCCCCCAACCCCACCCCCAACCCCAACAGTACTAGCAAACCTGCCCGCAAGGATGTTGGTCCCGTTCCGGTTCAGGTGCAACCCGTCTGACTTGTACAGCTCCCATCTTCCCCAGAAGCAGACGTAGTGATCCAGGAAACTAAAGCCCTCCCTCCTGCACCAACTCTTTAGACACGCATTCATCTGCTCTATCTTCCTATTCCTATACTCACTAGCACGTGGCACTGGCAGTTATCCAGAGATTACGACCTTTGAGGTCCTGCTTTTTAATCTGCTACCTAGCTCCCTAAATTCTTGTTGCAGGACCTTATCCCTCTTTCTACCCTTGTCGTTGGTACCAATGTGAACCACGACCTCTGACTGTTCGCCCTCCCCCTTCAGAATGCCCTGCAACCGTTCAGTGACATCCTTGACCCTGGCACCAGGGAGGCAACATACCATCAGGGAGTCACGTCTGCGACCACAGAAACGTCTATCTGTTCCCCTGAGGATAGAATCCCCTGTCACTATTGCTCTCCCACTCTTTTTCCTCCCCTCCTGTGCAGCTGAGGCACTCGTAGTGCCACGGACTTGGCTCTTGCTGCATTCCCCTGAGAAACCTGCTCCCCCCAGCAGTATCCAAAACGGAAAATCTGTTGGAGAGGGAGATGGACTCAGGGGACTCCTGCACTACCTTCCTAGTTCTTTTACTCAGTCTGGCGGTTACCCATTTCCTGTCTGCCTGTGCACTCTATACCTGCGGTGTGACCACCTCATTAAACGTGCTATCCACGAAGATCTCAGCTTCGCGGATGCTCCACAGTGACTCCAGCCGCAGCTCCAGCTCAGAAACGCGGTTTTCGAGTAGATGCAGCTGGAGACACTTCCTGCACATGTGTTCGCCCTGGACACCTAAAGTGTCCCTGACTTCCGACATAGCACAGGAGGAGCACTCCACGCATCCGAGCTGCCCTGCCATGTCCTATCCTTAATTTACTCCCTTTACTTCCTTTAAATTAAATAATATTGAATACACTAGGGACCATACTACCCTCTGGGGTAGAGAATTCCGAAGATTCACCACCCTCTGTGTGAAGAAATTTCTTCTCATCTCAGTCCTGAATGGCCTACCCTTTATCCTGAGGCTGTGGCCCTTGGTTGTAGACTCCCCAGACAAGGGAAACATTTTCCCAGCATCCACCCTATCAAGCCCTGTAATAATTTTGTATGCTTCAATGAGATCCCCTCTCATTTTTCTGAAATCAAGGGAATACAGGCCTAGTTTACTCAATCTCTTCTCATAGGACAGTCCCCCCATCCCAGGAATCAATCTCGTGAACCTTCGTTGCACTCCATCTAATGCAAGTATATCCTTCCTCAGGTAAGGAGACCAAAATTGTACACAATACTCCAGGTCTGGTCTCACCAAGGCATTATATAATTGGAGTAAGACTTCTTTACTCCTGTACTCAAATCCTATTGTAATGAAGGCAAGCATACCATTTGCCTTCCATAATGGCTTGCTGCACCTGCACATTCACTTTCAGTGACTCATGTACAAGGACACCCAGGTCCCTTTAAGCATCTGCATTCCCCAATCTTTCACCAATTTGGAAATACTCTGCCTTTCTGTTTTTTCTTCCAAAATGGATAACTTCACATTTATCCACATTATTATCCTTCTGCCATGTTCTCGCCCACTCACTGAACCTGAATAAGATCATGACTGACCTTCTACCTCAACTGCACTTTTCCGTGCGATCCCCATATCCCTTGATTTTCTTCAAGTCCAAAAGCCCCGTACAATTGCAGCAAGACGTCTTTACTCTTGTACTCCAACGCCCTTGCAATAAAGGCGAACATGCCAAACACCTTCCTAACTGCATGCACGTTAACTTTCTGTATTCCGTGTAAAAGGACACCTAAATCCTTGAATATAGTCAATGACTGGGCATCCACTGCCCTCTGAGGTTGAGAATTCCAAAGGTTTACAACCCTCTGAGTGAAGAAATGTCATCTCATCTCAGTCTCAAATGGCCGGCCCCTTATCCTGAGACTCTCTCCCCTAGTACTAGAATCTCCAGACAGGGGAAACCCCCTCTCAAGGTCTACGCTTTCAAGGCCTCCAAGAAAATTGTACCTTTCAATGAGAACACCTCTCGTTCTTCTGAACTCGAGATAATAAGTCCCAATCTATTCAATCTCTCCTTATAGGACAACCTCATCATCATAGGAATCAATCGGGTTTGATTCCCAGTCAGGGAATTCAGTTCTGACAAAGACAATTGAGGTCTGTGAGACTCTTAATAATTGTTTTAATCAACCCAGAAAAATTGCTGTTGCATACTGAAGGTAATGCTAACATGTTTGCCGGGTGACAGTCAAATTTTAATAACTTTTTTTCTAGAATCATAGATTTATCGCAGAAGTCGGCTGCTCAGCGTAGCGTTTGCGTAGTGTAGTGGTTGTCACGTTCGCCTAACACGCGGAATGTCCTCGGTTCGAAACCGGGCGGAAACATTTTGTAAATCATGTTCAATGAAATAGTAGCAAATTGGAACAATTCGCCTTTGTTATTCAAGGTGACAAAGTCCTGTTGCATTTGTGTTTCTCTGTTCAGTTCTGCACACACTCAAAACACTACAGTGTCGCTCGCTCACTCCCGTTTCCAGCCCTGACGGTGCAGAAAGCCCCTCTCAAAGCTGGACATTCCGGCTGCTTTCAGTTGAATTGTGAAAGATTATTCAAGGATCCTGCAGTTTTTCCTCGGTTCACAACAGCAGATCGAAGCCGCGTTTCTGCAAACTACTAACCATGTTCTCCAGAATTCCAAGGTGTATAAGGAACTCAACCATTAAAATCCCTTTCATTAACCACAGGGGTTCATAAGAACATAAGAAATAGGAGCAGGAGTAGACCAATCGGCCCCTCGAGCCTGCTCCGCCATTCAATGAGATCATGGCTGATCTGATCCAACCTCAACTCTAAAGAACACAAGAAGTTGGAGCAGGAGCAGGCCACTAGGCCCCTGGGCCCGCTCCGCCACCAACAGGGCCTTGACCGATCCGAACTCACTCATGTCCAATTTCCAGCCCGCTCCCCGTAACCCCTAATTCCCTTTACTTCTAGGAAACGGTCTATTTCTGTTTTAAATTTGTTTAATGAAGTAGCTTCCACAGCTTCCTGGGGTAGCAAATTCCACAGACCCACTACCCTCTGAGTGAAAAAGTTTCTCCTCGTCTCAGTTATGAAAGAGCAGCCCCTTATTCTAAGTTTATGTCCCCTAGTTCTAGTTTCACCCATCATTGGGAACATCCTCACCGCGTCCACCCAATCAAGCCCCTTCACAATCTTATATGTTTCAATAAGATCGCCTCTCATTCTTCTGAACTCCAATGAGTAGAGTCCCAATCTACTCAACCTCTCCTCGTATGTCCACCCCCTCATCCCCGGAATTAACCGAGTGAACCTTCTTTGTACTGCCTCGAGAGCAAGTATGTCTTTTCTTAAGTATGGACACCAAAACTGTATGCAGGATTCCAGGTGTGGTCTCACCAATACCCTATACAACTGCAGCAATACCTCCCTGTTTTTATATTCTATCCCCCTAGCAATAAAAGCCAACATTCCATTGGCTTTCTTGACCACCTGCTGCACCTGCATACTAACTTTTTGATTTTCTTGCACCAAGACCCCCAGATCCCTTTGTACTGCAGTACTTTCCAGTTTCTCGCCATTAAGATAATAACTTGCTCTCTGATTTTTCCTGCCAAAGTGCATAACCTCACATTTTCCAATATTGTATTGCATCTGCCAAATCTCTGCCCACTCACCCAGGCAATGTTCTATGATTCTGTATAAAGTTATTAAAGTATGACTGTCATCCGGTAAACATGTTAGCAATTCCTGCAGTGTGCAACAAAATGTTGTGGGTTGATTAATGATAATAGAAACAATTATGAAGTGTCTCACAGACTTCAATGATCCCTTAATAATTTTGGTTAACTAAAATCTATGAATCGCAGATTAAAATGAGCAATTGATGTAGCAGCTTTGAAAGAGCTATCCAATTAGTCCCTGTCCGCTGCTCTTCCCCCATAGCCCTGCTGACACTCCTGCCAGTGGAAACTGTTGCCCCCATAATTTTGATCAGCTCTATTAAATCCCCCCTGAACAATGATTAATGGAGTTCAACACGGGCACGTGTCAGATCATCCACTTGGGGCCTAACAAATATCGGTCAGTGTATGGTCTGAAAACATCATGTCAGAGAATACTTTTTTTTCTGTGAAATAGCCGGTCCCGTTAAATTTAACAAAAGTTGCCCCAGTTCCCTGTTCTCAGAAGTAATGAACATTTTAAACCATTCTCCTAAAATATAATGTGTAAAATGAGATATGGGTTAACAGTTCAGCACATGCAAAGAGCAAAATAAATGACTGAAGTTTCGACTGTCCCTCAGTAACCATATTATAATTTCTTTCATTCTGCAAAAGAAAGTTATCGTTTAATTAATGGTGATTAAAGCTGTTCTTATTTTATCACATTAAATGCATGTTATTTATTTCATAAAATTACTTCGCATTCATGAATTAAAAACGGTGATATCAAAATTACTTCCCTAACCGCGAATCGAACCCGTGTTCTCCCCCGCGATGGCTGGAATAGGTTAATCAATCATTTAAAGGTGCCCTCGAAAAATTTCACACCGCTAAATTAAAATCACTGCTGCAATGTGTTTCTGTGTTGAAGAAGGGGCTTGAAAATGATAATATAAACGCTGGACAGCGCCCGCGGTGAGACAGGGTTCGAACTTACATAAGTTGAAGCTGCGAAATAACCGCTGAGCTAAAGCTGACGCCGCTTATTAGGCGAGAACCCGCTCAATATAAAGGATGAGCTCACAAACATCAGACGCAGTGCAGTCTGGTCAACGTCAAGCCCCTCCTTTCTTATTCAGAGACATGAACGGGAGTCAGACGCCACAAACTTTAATTAAAGGCAAAAATACGAGTAACGCTTCCAAATTTTCACTGTTAAAATTATATCACTTTATTCCAAATCTGACTGCGTTGAATCTGAAAGTCAGCACCATGGGATTTTATGTTACTGCTGAATCTATTTTCTGGGCACGGTCGAAATAACCGGTCCTGTTCAAAATGCCAATAGTTGCTCCAGATTCCTGGTGTCATCAGCAATGAACATTTTAAACCAGACTCCTAAAGTACATTGTGTAAAATTAGATATTGTTGACAGTTAACATGCAAAGCTCAAATAAAATGATTGAAGTATCGACTCTCGCTCAGTTATCATTTCTTTCATTGTGCAAAAGAAGATTATCGGTTAATTAATGATGCTTTTCCGTGAAAGCAACATAAAAGCTTAACAAAATGCTTGCGCCCAACGTGGGGCTCGAACCCACGACCCTGAGATTAAAAGTCTCATGCTCAACCGACTGAGCAAGCCGGGCCTGACAAGCTTGCACGTCCTTGTCACTCATTGCAGCCAGGCGCCTGGTGGCTCCGCCCCAGGGGTTTACCTTGTTCTGCAAACCACGAACCAGCTTCTCCTGAATTCCAGGATGTGTAAGGAAATCAAGCATCAAAAGCCCTTTCATTAACCTCAGGGATTCAGGCAATTTTCTGATCGCAAAGCGCTTTCAGTCCTTGTCAATATCTCTTGCCTATTTCCCTGTGTTTGCCTATTTCCCTGTGTTTCCCGATTCTGTCTGTCACTCTGGCTGTTTATTCTTTGTGTGGCCACCTGCAGGTTGATTTTGAACGAATACCTGTGCTTGTGTCTTGTCATATTAAATAAATGAGGAATTGTGGCGCTTCTCTCCCTGACACTGGGGAATCAGTGAGACAGTCTTTGGAGCATGAGTCTGGTTATTGTGAAACAGCAAAGAAAATGTTGACTCCGGGATTATCCGGAAGAATAGCGACCCCGACGTGATTTGAACACGCAGCCTTCTGAAGTCAAACGCGCTACAGTTGCGCCACGAGGTCCAGAGGGTAAACGGAGATGTTTGTATATATGCACGTTCCCGAAATTCTGTTTCATTTCTCCTGCCTTCTCCTGATTCCCCAGTGTCATGCACAGAAGCGCCTGATGCTGAAATTGTTGAACTGTATGTTGAGTCCAGAAGGCTGTAAAGTGCCTAATCGAAAGATGAGGGGCTGTTCCTCGAACTTAAGCTGAGCTTCAGTGGAACAATGCAAGAGGCCGAGGACAGTGAGGTCTGAGTGGGAGTGGAGCGGAGAATTAAAGTGACAGGCAACCGGAAGCTCGAGGTCCCCCTGATGGACTGAACGGAGGTGTTCCACAAAGCAGCCAAACAATCTGCGTTTGGTCTCCCCAATCGTGACCACATCGTGAGCAGCGAATAAAGTACACCAAATTGCAAGAAGTACAAGTAAATCGCTGTTTCACCTGTAAGTGGTATTTGAGGCCCTGGACAGTGGGAAGCGGGTAGGTATAAGGGCATGAGTTGAATCTCCTGCGCTTGCACAGGAAGGTGCTGGGCGAAGGGGAAGGGGTATTGGGGGTGATAGAGGAGTGGACCAGGGTGTCGCGGAGGAAGCTGTCCATTCAGAAAGCTGAAAGGGGAGGTGGGGAGAAGATGTGTTTGGTGCTGGGATCACACTGGAGGTGGCGGAAATAGTGGAGGATGATCCGTTAAATGTGATGGGTGGTGGGGTGGAAGGTGCTGACAATGGGAACTCTATCGTGGTTCCAGGAGGGAGGGGCAGGGTTGAGGGCAGAAGTGCGGCAGATAGAACGGACACTGCAAGGGCCGTGTCAAACACAGTAAAGGGGAATCCTCGGTTGAGGAAAAAGGAAGACATGTCGGAAGCACTGGTATGGAAGGCTGGCATCGTCAGAGCAGGTTTGGCAGAGGCGGAGAAACTGGGAGATTGGAATAGAGCCCTTACAGGAAGCGGGGTGGGAGAAAGTGTAGTCCAGGTAGCTTGTAGTGAATGTCTGTCAATAACCTATCCCCAGAGATGGAGACGGAGAAGTCGAGGAATGGAAGGAAAGAGTCGGAGATGGATCATATGAAGGTGAGGGAAGGGTGGAAATTGGAAGCAAATTGAATGAAATTATCTAGTTCAGGGCGAGAGCAGGAAACGGCACCAATACAGTCATCAATGTACCGGAAAAAGAGCTGAGGGAGGGGCCCTGAGTAGGACTGGAACAAAGAGTGTTCCACATATCCCACGAAAAGGCAGGCACAGCTAGGACGCATGCGGGTTCCCATAGCAACACCTTTGATTTGGAGGAAGTGAGTGGAGTCAAAGGAGAAATTGGTCAATGTGAGAACAAGTTCAGCCAGGCGGAGGAGGGTGGTGGTGGATGGGAACTGGTTGAGCCTCTGTTCAAGGAAGAAGCGGAGCGCCCTCAGGCCATCCTGGTGGGGATGGAGGTGTAGAGGAACTGTACGTCCATAGTGAAAAGGAGGCGTTTGGGGCCAGGAAACTGGTGTTAAAGTGGCGGAGGGCGTCGGAAGAGTCGCGGATGTAGGTGGGAAGAGACTGGACAAGGGGAGAAAAAATAGAGTCGAGATAGGAAGAGATAAGTTCCGTGGGGCAAGAACAGGCTGAAACGATGGGTCTACCAGGGCAGTCCTGTTTGTGGATCTTGGGAAGGAGGGAGAGGCGGGCTGTGTGGGGTTGGGGAACTATGAGGTTGGCGGAAGTGGGGGGAAGATCTCCAGTGTAGATAAGAACATAAGAACATCAGAAATAGGAGCAGGAGTAGGCCATTCGGACTTCGACCCAGCTCCGCCATTCAATGAGATCATGGCTGATCTTCTGCCTCAATTCCATTCACCGGCCCTATCACCATATCCCTTGATGCCCTTACGAGTCAGAAATCCTTCAACTTCTGTTTTGAATATACCCAATGACTGAGCCTCCACTTCCCTCTGGGGTAGAGAATTCCAAAATTCACCAACCTCAATGTGAATAAGTTTCTTCTCCTCCCAGTCCTGAATGGCCTACCGTTAATGGAGTTCAATGGTCAGTTCCCCCCTCTTGAAGCCATGCACACAGCGGTTCCCATAGTGTAGTGGTTATCACGTTCGCTTTACACACGTAAAATCCCCGATTCGAGGCCGGTGGGAACGGTATTTAAACTTGCTGGTAATGAACAACCAGCGGGTTTATTCCAAATGACAAGAGAAAATTACTGTAAATTTGAAATGGAAACCAAAAATGCTGGAATTCACAAGAAGTCAGGTAGTATCTGTGGATAAAGCAAAAGAGTTCTCGTTTCAAATGGATTACCCTTTGTTAGAACTGAGAAAGGTCAGAAATGTATGGCTAGTTTATTTTCCTATCAACAGCGCTACAGCAGCTTCTCGATTGTTCTTTATTTCACTTCACAAATCAGATACCATTGAGTGAGAGAAAACTGATCCGCAGTGAGCCCCGTTTCATCTTTTGTTCCCTTTTAAACCCTAGAATCTCTGAAGACCTGAATTTCAGAAATGTAATTCATTAATCTGCAGGTTGGCCGTCAGTACGAAGCCTTTTCTGTCTGGATCCGGGTGTGCAGCTGGTTTAAGGCTTAAGGTTGCCGCTACTGTCGATAGATTTTTGTTGGGTAAGGGTATTAAGGGTTACGGAAACAAAGCGGGTAGATGATGAGAAGATACAGATCAACCCTGATCTAATTGAATGGCGGAACAGGCTCAAGGGGCTGAATAGCCTCCTCCCGTTCCTGTGGAGTCGCTGCAATGCACCCGAGTGCTGGAGGGTTTCTGGTGTGTAGTGGTTATCGCATTCCACTAACACACGAAAACTCAACGGTTCGAATGTGGGTAGACACAATTTAATGCCTTTTCTCCATTCAAGTTTAGTAAATATGAAAACTGGAATAATTTGAATGTTTGGTTCAGTATAAATAAAATACGCATTGACAGGTGAATTAAGCCATTCAAATGGCAGCGTTACAGTGAGTGAAGTAATTCTCAATGATATTTCCCATATAGGACACAATTTTGTTTGCGGTACTGTAAGTAAAATTTGGGGAAAGTTGGGGCTGATTTAGGGAATTTCCCCTCGCGTGTCGCTAACATATGAGGTGGGCCTTATTTTATTCAAAATTGAGGCAGGGAACTTTCTCATTGAGAATGTGGCAGCAGAACAACACAGATTAACAGGAAAACACAAGGTCAGCGACAGGATTCAAATTGCAGTTTCAATTGGTCCGTCTGGGTATCCTTTCAATAAGTAATAAAAAAGCGCGTCTCTAAAAATGTCCCCACCATGTTATGATTCAGGAAACTGAGACCGGGGTAGAAATAGAGAAATAGAATCACAGGGATATAGAGAAGAGGAAGAGAGAAGGGGAAAAATACTGTTTCCGCGCAGAACTAATGCAGAGACTCCTCTGCTGCGCCTGGTGTAGCCTCCTGCAGCCTGGATGCATTAACGTCCTAACAGCTCACTAACTGTAGGAGTGGGACCGGGCGGCGCTTCAGAAGACAGGTCGAAAAGGCAAAGACACTGGCCCAGAAATTAAACATGGATGGTTCCCGCGGGGGTAAGGATTCCCCGCGATATCGCACTCCGCGCCTACCTTTTTGCTCCGGGCCCACACGAACTTTAGTTTCAAACGCTCTCTCTTTTGGAACAGTGCAGTGCTTGCGTGACTCAGATGCGCAATTGGTTCGTGCGAGCTCTGGGATC
>JASTWF010002303.1:0-31392 GCA_030390025.1 Squalus acanthias
CACCCCATGTACAGTCACCCCATCGACCCCACACACTCCACACCCCATGTACAGTCGTCCATCGACCCCACTCCCTCCACACCCCATGTACAGTCGTCCCGTCCACACCACACCCTCCAAACCCCATGTACAGTCGCCCGATCGATCCCACACACTCCACACCCCATGTACAGTCGCCCCATCCATCCCACACACTCCACACCCCATGTACAGTCGCCCCATCCATCCCACACACTCCACACCCCATGTACAGTCGCCCCATCGATCCCACACCCTCCACACCCCATGTACAGTCGCCCCATTGATCCCAGACCCTCCACACCCCATGTACAGTCGCCCCATCGATCCCAATCCCTCCACACCCCATGTACAGTCTCCCCATCGATCCCACACCCTCCACACCCCATGTACAGTCGCCCCATCGACCCCACACCCTCCACACCTCATCTACAGTCGCCCCATCGATCCCACACACTCCACACCCCATGTACAGTCGCCCCATCAATCCCACACCCTCCACACCCCATGTACAGTCGCCCCATCGACCCCACACCCAATGTACAGTCGCCCCATCGATCCCACACACTCCACACCCCATGTACAGTCTCCCCATCGACCCCACACCCCATGTACAGTCGCACCATCGACCCCACACCCCATGTACAGTCGCCCCATCGATCCCACACACTCCACACCCCATGTACAGTCGCCCCATCGACCCCACACCCCATGTACAGTCGCCCCATCGATCCCACACCCTCCACACCCCATGTACAGTCGCCCCATCGATCCCACATTCTCAACACCCCATGTACAGTCGCCCCATCGATCGCACACCCTCCACACCCCATGTACAGTCGCCCCATCGATCCCACACCCTCCACACCCCATGTACAGTCGCCCCATCGATCCCACACCCTCCACACCCCGTGTACAGTCTCCCCATCGACCCCACACCCCATGTACAGTCGCCCCATCGATCCCACACCCTCCACACCCCGTGTACAGTCGCCCCATCGATCCCACACACTCCACACCCCATGTACAGTCGCCCCATCGATCCCAAACCCTTCACACCCCATGTAAAGTCGCCCCATCGATCCCACACACTCCACACCCCATGTACAGTCGCCCCATCGATCCCACACCCGCCACACCCCATGTACAGTCGCCCCATCGATCCCACTCCCTCCACACCCCATGTACAGTCTCCCCATCGATCCCACACCCTTCACACCCCATGTACAGTCGCCCCGTCGATCACACACCCTCCACACCCCATGTACATTCGCCGCATCGATCCCACACCCTCCACACCCCATGTACAGTCGCCCCATCGATCCCACTCCCTCCACACCCCATGTACAGTCTCCCCATCGATCCCACACCCTTCACACCCCATGTACAGTCGCCCCATCGATCCCACTCCCTCCACACCCCATGTACAGTCTCCCCATCGATCCCACACCCTTCACACCCCATGTACAGTTGCCCCATCGATCCCACACCCTTCACACCCCATGTACAGTCGCCCCATCAACCCCACACCCTCCACACCCCATGTACAGTCGGCCCATTGATCCCACCCCCCCCACACACCATGTACAGTCGCCCCGTCCACCTCACACCCTCCAAACCCCATGTACAGTCACCCCATCGATCCCACACCCTCCACACCTCATGTCCAGTCACCCCATCGATCCCACACCCTTCACACCCCATGTACAGTCGCCCCATCGACCCCACACCCTCCACACCCCATGTACAGTCGCCCCATCGATCCCACACACTCCACACCCCATGTACAGTCGCCCCATCGATCCCAAACCCTCCACACCCCATGTACAGTCGCCCCATCGATCCCACACACTCCACACCCCATGTCCAGTCGCCCCATCGCTCCCACACACTCCACACACCATGTACAGTCGCCCCATTGACCCCAAACCCTCCACACCCCATGTACAGTCGCCCCATCGAACCCACACCCTCCACACCCCATGTACAGTCGCCCCATCGATCCCACACCCGCCACACCCCATGTACATTCGCCCCATCGATCCCACACCTTCCACACCCCATGTACAGTCGCCCCATCGATCCCACTCCCTCCACACCCCATGTATAGTCTCCCCATCGATCCCACACGCTTCACACCCCATGTACAGTCGCCCCATCGATCCCACACCCTTCACACCCCATGTACAGTCTCCCCATCGATCCCACACGCTTCACACCCCATGTACAGTCTCCCCATCGATCCCACACCCTCCACACCCCATGTACAGTCGCCCCATCAACCCCACACCCTCCACACCCCATGTACAGTCGGCCCATCAATCCCACCCCCCCCCACACACCATGTACAGTCGCCCCGTCCACCTCACACCCTCCAAACCCCATGTACAGTCGCCCCATCGATCCCACACCCTTCACACCCCATGTACAGTCGCCCCATCGACCTCACACCCCATGTACAGTCGACCCAGCGATCCCACACCCTCCACACCCCATGTACATTCGCCCCATCGATCCCACACCCTCCGCACCCCATGTACAGTCGGCCCATCGATCCCACAACCCTCACACCCCATGTACAGTCGCCCCATCGACCCCACACCCTCCACAACCCATATACAGACTCCCCATCGATCCCACACCCTCCACACCCCATGTACATTCGGCCCATCGATCCCACACCCCCCACACATCATGTACAGTCGCCCCATCGATCCCACACCCTCCGCACCCCGTGTACAGTCGCCCCATCGACCCCACACCCTCCACACCCCATGTACAGTCGGCCCATCGATCCCACAACCATCACACCCCATGTACAGTCGCACCATCGATCCCACACCATCCACACCCCATGTACAGTCGGCCCATCGATCCCACAACCATCACACCCCATGTAAAGTTGCCCCATCGACCCCACACCTTCCACAGCCCATGCACAGACGCCCCATCGATCCCACACACTCCACACCGCATGTACAGTCGCCCCATCGATCACACACCCTCCACACCCCTTGTACAGTCGCCCTATCGACCTCACACCCCATGTACAGTCGACCCAGCGATCCCACACCCTCCACACCCCATGTACAGTCGCCCCATCGATCCCACACCCCATGTACAGTCGCCCCATCGACCTCACACCCCATGTACAGTCGCCCCATCGATCCCACACCCGCCACACCCCATGTACATTCGCCCCATCGCTCCCACACACTCCACACCCCATGTACAATCGCCCCATCGACCCCACACCCTTCACACCCCATGTACAGTCGGCCCATCGATCCCACACCCCCCACACACCATGTACAGTCGCCCAATCGACCCCACACTATGCACACCCCATGTACAGTCGCCCCATCGACCCCACATTCTCAACACCCCATGTACAGTCGCCCCATCGATCCCACATTCTCAACACCCCATGTACAGTCGCCCCATCGATCGCACACTCTCCACACCCCATGTACAGTCGTCCCATCGATCCCACACCCTCAACACCCCATGTACAGTCGCCCCATCGATCCCACATTCTCAACACCCCATGTACAGTCGCCCCATCGATCGCACACACTCCACACCCCATGTACAGTCGCCCCATCGATCCCACACCCTCCACACCCCATGTACAGTCGCCCCGTCCACCTCACACCCTCCAAACCCCATGCACAGTTGCCCCATCGATTCCACACCTTCCACACCCCATGTCCAGTCACCCCATCGATCCCACACCCTCCACACCCCATGTACAGTCGCCCCATCGATCCCACACCTTCCACACCCCATGTACAGTCGCCCCATCGATCCCACACCCTCCACACCCCATGTACAGTCGCCCCATCGAACTCACACCCCATGTACAGTCGACCCAGCGATCCCACACCCTCCACATCCCATGTAGTCGCCCCATCGACCCCACACCCCATGTACAGTCGACCAAGCGATGCCACACCCTCCACACCCCATATAAAGTCGCCCATTGAGCCCACACCCTCCACACCCCATGTACAGTCGCCCCATCGACCCCACACCCCATGTACAGTCGACCCAGCGATGCCACACCCTCCACACCCCATATAAAGTCGCCATTGAGCCCACACCCTCCACACCCCATGTACATTCGCCCCATCGATCACACACCCTCCGCACCCCATGTACAGTCGGCCCATCGATCCCACAACCCTCACACTCCATGTACAGTCGCCCCATCGACCCCACACCCGCCACAGACCATGTACAGTCGCCACATCGATCCCACACCCTCCACACACCATGTACAGTCGCCCCATCCACCCCACACCCTCCAAACCCCATGTACAGTCGCCCCATCGACCCCACACACTCCACACCCCATGTACAGTCGCACCATCGATCCCACACCCTCCACACGCCATGTACAGTCGCACCATCGATCCCACACACTCCACACCCCATGTACAGTCGCCCCATCGATCCCACACCCTCCACACCCCATGTACAGTCGCCCCATCGATCCCACACCCTCCACACCCCATGTACAGTCGCCCCATCGACCCCACACCCTCCACAACTCATGTACAGACGCCCCATCGATCGCACACCCCCCACACCCCATGTACAGTCGCACCATCGATCCCACACCCTCCACACCCCATGTACAGTCGCACCATCGATCCCACACCCTCCACACCCCATGTACAGTCGGCCCATCGATCCCACATATCATGTACAGTCGCCCCATCGATCCCACACCCTCCACACCCCATGTACAGTCGCCCCATCGACCCCACACCCTCCACACCCCATGTACAGTCGTCCCATCGATCCCACACACTCCACACCCCATGTACAGTCGCCCCATCGAAGCCACACCCTCCACACCACATGTACAGTCGTCCATCGACCCCACTCCCTCCACACCCCATGTACAGTCGCCCCATCGACCCCACACCCCATGTACAGACGCCCCATCGATCCCACACCCTCCACACCCCATATACAGTCGCCCCATCGAGCCCACACCCTCCACACCCCATGTACAGTCGCCCCATCGACCCCACACACTCCACACACCATGTACAGTCGGCCCATCGATCCCACAACCATCACACCCCATGTGAAGTTGCCCCATCGACCCCACACCCCCCACAGCCCATGTACAGTCGCCCCATCGATCCAACACACTCCACACCCCATGTACAGTCGCCCCATCGAACCCACATACTCCACACCCCATCTACAGTCGCCCCATCGATCCAACACACTCCACACCCCATGTACAGACGCCCCATCGAACCCACATACTCCACACCCCATGTACAGTCGCCCCATCGATCCCACACCCTCCACACCCCATGTAGTCGCCCCATCGAACCCACACCCTCCACACCCCATGAACAGTCGCCCCATCGACCCCACACACTCCACACACCATGTACAGTCGCCCCATCAAACCCACACACTCCACACCCCATGTACAGTCGCCCCATCCACCCCACACCCTCCACACACCATGTACAGTCACCCCATCGACCTCACACCCCATGTACAGTCGCCCCATCGATCCCGCACCCTCCACACCCCATGTACAGTCGCCCCATCGATCCCGCACCCTCCACACCCCATGTACAGACGCCCCATCGATCCCGCACCCTCCACACCCCATGTACAGTCGACCCAGCGATGCCACACCCTCCACACCCCATATACAGTCGCCCATCGAGTCCACACCCTCCACACCCCATGTACATTCGCCCCATCGATCACACACCCTCCGCACCCCATGTACAGTCGGCCCATCGATCCCACAACCCTCACACCCCATGTACAGTCGCCCCATCGACCCCACACCCTCCACAACTCATGTACAGACGCCCCATCGATCGCACACCCCCCACACCCCATGTACAGTCGCCCCATCGATCCCACACACTCCACACCCCATGTACAGTCGCACCATCGATCCCACACCCTCCACACCCCACGTACAGTCGGCCCATCGATCCCACACCCCCCACACACCATGTACAGTCGCCCCATCGATCCCACACCCTCCACACCCCATGAACAGTCGCCCCATCGATCCCACACCCTCCACACCCCATGTACAGTCGCCCCATCGACCCCACACCCCATGTACAGTCGACCCAGCGATGCCACACACTCCACACCCCATATACAGTCGCCCATCGAGCCCACACGCTCCACACCCCATGTACATTCGCCCCATCGATCACACACCCTCCGCACCCCATGTACAGTCGGCCCATCGATCCTACAACCCTCACACCCCATCTACAGTCGCCCCATCGACCCCACACCCTCCACGCCCCATGTACAGTCGTCCCATAAACCCCACACCCTCCACACCCCATGTACAGTCGTCCCATCGATCCCACACACTCCACACCACATGTACAGTCGTCCATCGACCCCACTCCCTCCACACCCCATGTACAGTCGCCCCGTCCACCCCACACCCTCCAAACCCCATGTACAGTCGCCCCATCGACCCCACACACTCCACACCCCATGTACAGTCGCACCATCGTTCCCACACCCTCCACACCCCATGAACAGTCGCACCATCGATCCCACACCCTCCACACCCCATGTACAGTCGCACCATCGATCCCACACCCTCCACACACCATGTACAGTCGCCCCATCGATCCCACACCCTCCACACCCCATGTACAGTCGCCCCATCGACCCCTCACCCTCCACACCCCATGTACAGTCGCCCCATTTACCCCACACCCTCCAAACCCCATGTACAGTCGCCCCATCGATCCCACACCCTCCACACCCCATGTACAGTCGCCCCATCGAACCCACACCCTCCACACCACATGTACAGTCGTCCATCGACGCCACTCCCTCCACACCCCATGTACAGTCGCCCCGTCCACCCCACACCCTCCAAACCCCATGTACAGTCGCCCCATCGACCCCACACAGTCTACACCCCATGTACAGTCGCACCATCGATCCCACACCCTCCACACCCCATGTACAGTCGCCCCATCGAACCCACACCCTCCACACCACATGTACAGTCGTCCATCGACGCCACTCCCTCCACACCCCATGTACAGTCGCCCCGTCCACCCCACACCCTCCAAACCCCATGTACAGTCGCCCCATCGACCCCACACAGTCTACACCCCATGTACAGTCGCACCATCGATCCCACACCCTCCACACGCCATGTACAGTCGCACCATCGATCCCACACGCTCCACACCACATGTACAGTCGCCCCATCGATCACACCCTCCACAACCCATGTACAGTCGCCCCATCGATCCCACACGCTCCACACCCCATGTACAGTCGCCCCATCCACCCCACACCCTCCAAACCCCATGTACAGTCGCCCCATCGACCGCACACCCTCCACACCCCATGTACAGTCGCCCCGTCCACCCCACACCCTCCAAACCCCATGTACAGTCGCCCCATCGATCCCACACCCTCCACACCTCATGTCCAGTCACCCCATCGATCCCACACCCTCCACACCCCATGTACAGTCGCCCGATCGATCCCACACCCTCCACACCCCATGTACAGTCGCCCCATCGATCCCACACCCTCCACACCACATGTACAGTCGCCCCATCGACCCCACACCCCATGTACAGTCGCCCCATCGATCCCACACCCTCCACACCCCATATACAGTCGCCCCATCGAGCCCACACCCTCCACACCCCATGTAAAGTTGCCCCATCGACCCCACACCTTCCACACCCAATGTACAGACGCCCCATCGATCCCACACACTCCACACCCCATGTACAGTCGCCCCATCGAACCCACACCCTCCACACCACACGTACAGTCGTCCATCGACCCCACTCCCTCCACACCCCATGTACAGTCGCCCTGTCCACCCCACACCCTCCAAACCCCATGTACAGTCGCACCATCGATCCCACACCCTCCACACGCCATGTACAGTCGCACCATCGATCCCACACCCTCCACACCCCATGTACAGTCGCCCCATCGATCACACCCTCCACAACCCATGTACAGTCGCCCCATCGAACCCACACCCTCCACACCCCATGTACAGTCGCCCCATCGATCCCACACACTCCACACCCCATGTACAGTCGCCCCATCCACCCCACACCCTCCAAACCCCATGTACAGTCGCCCCATCGACTGCACACCCTCCACACCCCATGTACAGTCGCCCCGTCCACCCCACACCCTCCAAACCCCATGTACAGTCGCCCCATCGAACCCACACCCTCCACACCCCATGTACAGTCGCCCCATCCACCCCACACCCTCCACACCCCATGTACAGTCGCACCATCGATCCCACACCCTCCACACCCCATGAACAGTCGCACCATCGATCCCACACCCTCCACACCCCATGTACAGTCGCACTATCGATCCCACACCCTCCACACCCCATGTACAGTCGGCCATCGATCCCACACCCCCCACACACCATGTACAGTCGCCCCATCGATCCCACACCCTCCACACCCCATGTACAGTCGCCCCATTGACCCCTCACCCTCCACACCACACGTACAGTCGTCCATCGACCCCACTCCCTCCACACCCCATGTACAGTCGCCCCATCCACCCCACACCCTCCAAACCCCATGTACAGTCGCCCCATCGACCCCACACAGTCCACACCCCATGTACAGTCGCACCATCGATCCCACACCCTCCACACGCCATGTACAGTCGCACCATCGATCCCACACCCTCCACACCCCATGTACAGTCGCCCCATCGACTGCACACCCTCCACACCCCATGTACAGTCGCCCCGTCCACCCCACACCCTCCAAACCCCATGTACAGTCGCCCCATCGAACCCACACCCTCCACACCCCATGTACAGTCGCCCCATCCACCCCACACCCTCCACACCCCATGTACAGTCGCCCCATCCACCCCACACCCTCCAAACCCCATGTACAGTCGCCTCATCGACCCCACACAGTCCACACCCCATGTACAGTCGCACCATCGATCCCACACCCTCCACACGCCATGTACAGTCGCACCATCGATCCCACACCCTCCACACCCCATGTACAGTCGCCCCATCGATCCCACACGCTCCACACGCCATGTACAGTCGCACCATCGATCCCACACCCTCCACACGCCATGTACAGTCGCACCATCGATCCCACACCCTCCACACCCCATGTACAGTCGCACCATCGATCCCACACCCTCCACACGCCATGTACAGTCGCACCATTGATCCCACACCCTCCACACGCCATGTACAGTCGCCCCATCGATCCCACACGCTCCACACCCCATGTACAGTCGCCCCATCGACCCCACACCCTCCACACCCCATGTACAGTCGTCCCATAAACCCCACACCCTCCACACCCCATGTACAGTCGCCCCATCAACCCCACACCCCATGTACAGTCGCCCCATCGATCCCACACACTCCACACGAATGTAGTCGCCCCGTCCATCCCACACCCTCCACACCACATGTACAGTCGTCCATCGACCCCACTCCCTCCACACCCCATGTACAGTCGCCCCGTTCACCCCACACCCTCCAAACCCCATGTACAGTCGCCCCATCGACCGCACACCCTCCACACCCCATGTACAGTCGCCCCGTCCACCCCACACCCTCCAAACCCCATGTACAGTCGCCCCATCGATCCCACACCCTCCACACACCATGTACAGTCGCCCCATCGATCCCACACCCTCCACACCCCATGTACAGTCGCCCCATCGATCCCACACCCTCCACACCCCATGTACAGTCGCCCAATCGATCCCACACCCTCCACACCCCATGTACAGTCGCCCCATCGATCCCACACCCTCCACACCCCATGTACAGTCGCCCCATCGATCCCACACCCTCCACACCACATGTACAGTCGCCCCATCGACCCCACACCCCATGTACAGTCGCCCCATCGATCCCACACCCTCCACACCCCATGTACATTCGCCCCATCGAGCCCACACCCTCCACACCCCATGTACAGTCGCCCCATCGACCCCACACCCCATGTACAGTCGCCCCATCGATCCCACACACTCCACACCAATGTAGTCGCCCCATCTACCCCACACCCTCCACACCCTATGTACAGTCGCCCCATCGACCCCACACCCCATGTACAATCGCTCCATCGATCCCAATCCCTCCACACCCCATGTAGTCGCCCCATCGAACCCACACCCTCCACACCCCATGAACAGTCACCCCATCCATCCCACACACTCCACACCCCATGTACAGTCGCCCCATCGAACCCACACACTCCACACCCCATGTACAGTCGCCCCATCGACCCCACACACTCCACACACCATGCACAGTCGCCCCATCGACGCCACACACGCTCCACACCCAATGGACAGTCGCCCCATCGACCCCACACCCTCCAGAGCCCATGTACAGTCGCCCCATCCATCCCACACCCTCCACACCCCATGTACAGTCGCACCATCGACCCCACACCCCATGTACAGTCGCCCCATCGATCCCACACACTCCACACCCATGGACAGTCGCCCCATCGATCCCACACCCTCCACACCCCATGTACATTCGCCCCATCGAGCCCACACCCTCCACACCCCATGTACAGTCGCCCCATCGACCCCACACCCCATGTACAGTCGCCCCATCGATCCCACACACTCCACACCAATGTAGTCGCCCCATCGATCCCACACCCTCCACACCCCATGTACAGTCGCCCTATCGATCCCACACCCTCCACACCCCTTGTACAGTCGCCCCATCGACCCCACACCCTCCATACCCCTTGTACAGTCGCCCTATCGATCCCACACCCTCCACACCCCATGTACAATCGCTCCATCGATCCCACACCCTCCACACCCCATGTACAATCGCCCCATCGAACCCACACACTCCACACCTCATGTACAGTCGCCCTATCGATCCCACACCCCATGTACAGTCGCCCCATCGAACCCACACCCTCCACACCCCATGTAGAGTCGCCCCATCGATCCCACACCCTCCACACCCCATGTGCAGTCGCCCCATCGATCCCACACCCTCCACACCCCATGTACAGTCGCTCCATCGATCCCACACCCTCCACACCCCATGTACAGTCGCCCCATCGATCCCACACCCTCCACACCCCATGTACAGTCGCCCCATCGATCCCACACCCTCCACACCCCATGTACAGTCGCCCCATCGATCCCACACCCGCCCCACCCCATGTACAGTCGCACTCTCAATCCCACACCCCATGTACAGTCGCCCCATCCATCCCACTCCCTCCACACCCCATGTACAGTCGCCCCATCGACCCCACACACTCCACACCCCAGGTACAGTCACCCCATCGATCCCACACCCTCCACACACCATGTCCAGTCACCCCATCGATCCCACACCCTCCACACCCCATGTACAGTCGCCCCATCGACCCCACACCCGCCACACACCATGTACAGTCGCCCCATCGATCCCACACCCTCCACACCCCATGTACAGTCGCACCATCGACCCCACACCCCATGTACAGTCGCCCCATCGATCCCACACACTCCACACACCATGTACAGTCGCCCCATCGACCCCACCCCCTCCATACCCTATGTACAGTCGCCCCATCGATCTCACACACTCCACACACCATGTACAGTCGCCCCATCGACCCCACCCCCTCCATACCCCATGTACAGAGGCCCCATCGATCCCACACCCTCCACACCCCATGTACAGTGGCCCCATCGACCCCACACCCTCCACACACCCCATGTACAGTCGCCCCATCAACCCCACACCCTCCACACACCCCATGTACAGTCGCCCCATCGATCCCACACCCTCCACACCCCATGTACAGTCGCCCCATCGATCCCACACCCCCCACACCCCATGTACAGTCGCCCTATCGATCCCACACCCCATGTACGGTCGCCCTATCGATCCCACACCCAATGTACAGTTGCCCCATCGATCCCACACCCTCCACACCCCATGTACAGTCGCCCCATCGTTCCCACTCCCTCCACACCCCATGTACAGTCGCCCCATCGATCCCACTCCCTCCACACCCCATGTACAGTCGCCCCATCGATCCCACACCCTCCACACCCCTTGTACAGTCGCCCCATCAACCCCACACCCTCCACACCCCATGTACAATCGCCCCATCGAACCCACACACTCCACACCTCATGTACAGTCGCCCTATCGATCCCACACCCCATGTACAGTCGCCCCATCGAACCCACACCCTCCACACCCCATGTACAGTCGCCCCATCAACCCCACACCCTCCACACCTCATGTGCAGTCGCCCCATCGAATCCACACCCTCCACACCCCATGTACAGTCGCCCCATCGATCCCACACACTCCACACCCCATGTACAGTCGCCCCATCGAACCCACACCCTCCACACCCCATGTACAGTCGCCCCATCCATCCCACACACTCCACACCCCATGTACAGTCGCACTCTCAATCCCACACCCCATGTACAGTCGCCCCATCGATCACACACCCTCCACACCCCATGTACAGTCGCCCCATCGACCCCACACACTCCACACCCCAGGTACAGTCACCCCATCGATCCCACACCCTCCACACACCATGTACAGTCGCCCCATCGATCCCACACCCTCCACACACCATGTCCAGTCACCCCATCGATCCCACACCCTCCACACCCCATGTACAGTCGCACCATCGATCCCACACACTCCACACAAATGTAGTCACCCCATCAACACCACACCCTCCACACCCTATGTACAGTCGCCCCATCGATCCCACACCCTCCACACCCCATGTACAGTCGCCCCATCGATCCCACACCCCCCACACCCCATGTACAGTGGCCCCATCGACCCCACACCCTCCACACACCCCATGTACAGTCGCCCCATCGACCCCACACCCTCCACACACCCCATGTACAGTCGCCCCATCGATCCCACACACTCCACACCCCATGTACAGTCGCCCCATCGATCCCACACCCTCCACACCCCATATACAGTCGCCCCATTTACCCCACACCCTCCACACCCCATGTACAGTCACCCCATCGATCCCAGACCCTCCACACCTCATGTACAGTCGCCCCATCGATCCCACACCCACCACGCCCCATGCACAATCGCTCCATCGATCCCAATCCCACCACACCCCATCTACAGTCGCCCCATCCACCCCACATCCTTCAAACCCCATGTACAGTCGTCCCATCGATCCCACACCCTCCACACCCCATGTACAGTAACCCCATCGATCCCACACCCTCCACACCCCATGTACAGCTGCCCCATCGATCACAGACCCTCCACACCCCATGTACAGTCGCCCCATCGATCCCACACCCTCCACACCCCTTGTACAGTCGCCCTATCGATCCCACTCCCCATGTACAGTCGCCCCATCGATACCACACCCTCCACAGCTCATGTACAGTCGCCCTATCGATCCCACTCCCCATGTACAGTCGCCCCATCGATACCACACCCTCCACAGCTCATGTACAGTCGCCCTATCGATCCCACACCCCATGTACAGTCGCCCCATCGATCCCACTCCCTCCACACCCCATGTACAGTCGCCCCATTGATCCCACACCCTCCACACCCCATGTACAGTCGCCTCATCGACAACACCCTCCACACCCCATGTACAGTCGCCCCATCGATCCCACTCCCTCCACACCCCATGTACAGTCGCCCCATCGATCCCACACCCTCCACACCCCATGTACAGTCGCCTCATCGACCACACCCTCCACACCCCATGTACAGTCGCCTCATCGACCACACCCTCCACACCCCATGTACAGTCGCCCCATCGACCACACACTCCACACCCCATGTAGTCGCCCCATCGATCCCACACCCTCCACACCCCATGTACAGTCGCCCCATCGACCACACACTCCACACCCCATGTAGTCGCCCCATCGATCCCACACCCTCCACACCCCATGTACAGTCGCCCCATCGATCCCACACCCTCCACACCCCATGTACAGTCGCCCCATCGAGCCCACACACTCCACACCCCATGTACAGTCGCCCCATCGATCCCACACCCTCCACACCCCATGTACAGTCGCCCCATCGATCCCACACCCTCCACACCCCATGTACAGTCGCCCCATCGACCCCACACCCCATGTACAGTCGCCCCATCGATCCCACCCCCCCCACACCCCATGTACAGTCGCCCCATCGAGCCCACACCCTCCACACCCCATGTACAGTCGCCCCATCGATCCCACACCCTCCACACCCCATGTACAGTCGCCCCATCGATCCCACACCCTCCACACCCCATGTACAGTCGCCCCATCGACCCCACACCCCATGTACAGTCGCCCCATCGATCCCACACCCCCCACACCCCATGTACAGTCGCCCCATCGAGCCCACACCCTCCACACCCCATGTACAGTCGCCCCATCGATCCCACACCCTCCACACCCCATGTACAGTCGCCCCATCGATCCCACACCCTCCACACCCCATGTACAGTCGCCCCATCGACCCCACACCCCATGTACAGTCGCCCCATCGATCCCACACCCCCCACACCCCATGTACAGTCGCCCCATCGAGCCCACACCCTCCACACCCCATGTACAGTCGCCCCATCGATCACAGACCCTCCACACCCCATGTACAGTCACCCCATCGACCCCACACACTCCACACCCTATGTACAGTCGCCCCATCGATCCCACACCCCCCACACCCCATGTACAGTCGCCCCATCAATCCGACACCCTCCACACCCCATGTACAGTTGCCCTATCGATCCCACACCCCATGTACAGTCGCCCCATCGACCCCACTCCCTCCACACCCCATGTACAGTCGCCCCATCGATCCCACACACTCCACACCCCATGTACAGTCGCCCATCGAGCCCACACCCCCCACACCCCATGTGCAGTCGCCCCATCGATCCCACACACTCCACACCCCATGTACAGTCGCCCCATTGATCCCACACACTCCACACCCCACACCCCATGTACAGTCGCCCCATCGATCCCACACACTCCACACCCGTTGTACAGTCGCCCCATCGATCCCACACCCTCCACACCCCATGTACAGTCGCCCCATCGATCCCACACACTCCACACCCCATGTACAGTCGCCCCATCGATCCCACACACTCCACACCCCATGTACAGTCGCCCCATCGATCCCACACCCTCCGCACCCCATGTACAGTCGCCCCATCGATCCCACACACTCCACACCCTATGTGCAGTCGCCCCATCGACCACACCCTCCACAACCCCATGTACAGTCGCCCCATCGATCCCACACCCTCCACACCCCATGTACAGTGGTCCCATCGATCCCACACCCCCCACACCCCATGTACAGTCGCCCCATCCATCCCACACACTCCACACCCCATGTACAGTCGCCCCGTCCACCCCACACCCTCCAAACCCCATGTACAGTCGTCCCATCGACCCCACACCCCCCACACCCCATGTACAGTCGCCCCATCGATCCCACACCCTCCACACCCCATGTACAGTCGCCCCATCGACCCCACACCCCATGTACAGTTGCCCCATCGATCCGACACCCTCCACACCCCATATACAGTTGCCCTATCGATCCCACACCCCATGTACAGTCGCCACATCGATCCCACACCCTCCACACCCCATGTACAGTCGCCCCATCGATCCCACACCCTCCACACCCCATGTACAGTCGCCCCATCGATCCCACACCCTCCACACCCCATGTACAGTCGCCCCATCGATCCCACACCCTCCACACCGCATGTACAGTCGCCCCATCGACCCCACACCCTCCACACCCCATGTACAGTCGCCCAACGATCCCACACCCTCCACACCCCATGTAGTCGCCCCAGCGATCCCACACCCTCCGCACCCCATGTACAGTCGCCCCATCGATCCCACACCCTCCACACCCCATGTACAGTCGCCCCATCGATCCCACACCCTCCACACCCCATGTACAGTCGCCCCATCGATCCCACACCCTCCACACCCCATGTACAGTCTCCCCATCGATCACACACCCTCCACACCCCATGTACAGTCGCCCCATCGACCCCACACCCCATGTACAGTCGCCCCATCGATCCCACACCCTCCACACCCCATGTACAGTCGCCCCATCGACTCCACACACCATGTACAGTCGCCCCATCGATCCCACACCCTCCACACCCCATGTAGTCGCCCCATCGATACCACACCATCCACACCCCATGTACAGTCGCCCCATCGATCCCACACCCTCCACACCCCATGTACAGTCGCCCCGTCCACCCCACACCCTCCAAACCCCATGTACAGTCGCCCCATCGATCACAGACTTTCCACACCCCATGTACAGTCGTCCCATCGATCACAGACCCTCCACACCCCATGTACAGTCGCCCCATTGACCCCACACCCCATGTACAGTTGCCCTATCGATCCCACACCCCATGTACAGTCGCCACATCGATCCCACACCCTCCACACCCCATGTACAGTCGCCCCATCGATCCCACACCCTCCACACCCCATGTACAGTCTCCCCATCGATCCCACACCCCATCTCCAGTCGCCCCATCGACCACACCCTCCACAACCCATGTACAGTCGCCCCATCGACCCCACATGCTCCACAACCCATGTACAGTCGCCCCATCGACCCCACATACTCCACAACCCATGTACAGTCGCCCCATCGATCCCTCACGCGCAACACACCATGTACAGTCGCCCCATCGATCCCTCACGTGCAACACACCATGTACAGTCGCCCCATCAATCCCACACCCTCCACACCCCATGTACAGTCGCCCCATCGACCCCACACCCTCCACACCCCATGTACAGTCGCCCCATCGACCCCACACCCCATGTACAGTCGCCCCATCGATCCCACACCCCCCACACCCCATGTACAGTCGCCCCATCGAGCCCACACCCTCCACACCCCATGTACAGTCGCCCCATCGATCCCACACCCCCCACACCCCATGTACAGTCGCCCCATCAATCCGACACCCTCCACACCCCATGTACAGTTGCCCTATCGATCCCACACCCCATGTACAGTCGCCCCATCGACCCCACTCCCTCCACACCCCATGTACAGTCGCCCCATCGATCCCACACCCTCCACACCCCATGTACAGTCGCCCATCGAGCCCACACCCCCCACACCCCATGTGCAGTCGCCCCATCGACCCCACGCACTCCACACCCCATGTACAGTCGCCCCATCGACCACACACCCCATGTACAGTCGCCCCATCGATCCCACACACTCCACACCCCATGTACAGTCGCCCCATCGATCCCACACACTCCACACAGCATGTACAGTCACCCCTTCGATCCCACACACTCCACACCCCATGTACAGTCACCCCATCGATCCCACACCCTCCACACCCGTTGTACAGTCGCCCCATCGATCCCACACCCTCCACACCCCATGTACAGTCGCCCCATCGATCCCACACACTCCACACCCCATGTACAGTCGCCCCATCGATCCCACACACTCCACACCCCATGTACAGTCGCCCCATCGATCCCACACCCTCCGCACCCCATGTACAGTCGCCCCATCGATCCCACACACTCCACACCCTATGTGCAGTCGCCCCATCGACCACACCCTCCACAACCCCATGTACAGTCGCCCCATCGATCCCACACCCTCCACACCCCATGTACAGTGGTCCCATCGATCCCACACCCCCCACACCCCATGTACAGTCGCCCCATCCATCCCACACACTCCACACCCCATGTACAGTCGCCCCGTCCACCCCACACCCTCCAAACCCCATGTACAGTCGTCCCATCGACCCCACACCCCCCACACCCCATGTACAGTCTCCCCATCGATCCCACACCCTCCACACCCCATGTACAGTCGCCCCATCGACCCCACACCCCATGTACAGTTGCCCCATCGATCCGACACCCTCCACACCCCATGTACAGTTGCCCTATCGATCCCACACCCCATGTACAGTCGCCACATCGATCCCACACCCTCCACACCCCATGTACAGTCGCCCCATCGATCCCACACCCTCCACACCCCATGTACAGTCGCCCCATCAATCCCACACCCCATGTACAGTCTCCCCATCGATCCCACACCCTCCACACCCCATCTCCAGTCGCCCCATCGACCCCACACCCCATGTACAGTCGCCCCATCGACCCCACACACTCCACACCCCATGTACAGTCGCCCCTTCGATCCCACACACTCCACACCCCATGTACAGTCGCCCCAGCGATCCCACACCCTCCGCACCCCATGTACAGTCGCCCCATCGATCCCACACCCTCCACACCGCATGTACAGTCGCCCCATCGACCCCACACCCTCCACACCCCATGTACAGTCGCCCAACGATCCCACACCCTCCACACCCCATGTAGTCGCCCCAGCGATCCCACACCCTCCGCACCCCATGTACAGTCGCCCCATCGATCCCACACCCTCCACACCCCATGTACAGTCGCCCCATCGATCCCACACCCTCCACACCCCATGTACAGTCGCCCCATCGATCCCACACCCTCCACACCCCATGTACAGTGGTCCCATCGATCCCACACCCCCCACACCCCATGTACAGTCGCCCCATCCATCCCACACACTCCACACCCCATGTACAGTCGCCCCGTCCACCCCACACCCTCCAAACCCCATGTACAGTCGTCCCATCGACCCCACACCCCCCACACCCCATGTACAGTCTCCCCATCGATCCCACACCCTCCACACCCCATGTACAGTCGCCCCATCGACCCCACACCCCATGTACAGTTGCCCCATCGATCCGACACCCTCCACACCCCATGTACAGTTGCCCTATCGATCCCACACCCCATGTACAGTCGCCACATCGATCCCACACCCTCCACACCCCATGTACAGTCGCCCCATCGATCCCACACCCTCCACACCCCATGTACAGTCGCCCCATCGATCCCACACCCCATGTACAGTCTCCCCATCGATCCCACACCCTCCACACCCCATCTCCAGTCGCCCCATCGACCCCACACCCCATGTACAGTCGCCCCATCGACCCCACACACTCCACACCCCATGTACAGTCGCCCCTTCGATCCCACACACTCCACACCCCATGTACAGTCGCCCCAGCGATCCCACACCCTCCGCACCCCATGTACAGTCGCCCCATCGATCCCACACCCTCCACACCGCATGTACAGTCGCCCCATCGACCCCACACCCTCCACACCCCATGTACAGTCGCCCAACGATCCCACACCCTCCACACCCCATGTAGTCGCCCCAGCGATCCCACACCCTCCGCACCCCATGTACAGTCGCCCCATCGATCCCACACCCTCCACACCCCATGTACAGTCGCCCCATCGATCCCACACCCTCCACACCCCATGTACAGTCGCCCCATCGATCCCACACCCTCCACACCCCATGTACAGTCTCCCCATCGATCCCACACCCTCCACACCCCATGTACAGTCTCCCCATCGATCACACACCCTCCACACCCCATGTACAGTCGCCCCATCGACCCCACACCCCATGTACAGTCGCCCCATCGATCCCACACCCTCCACACCCCATGTACAGTCGCCCCATCGACTCCACACACCATGTACAGTCGCCCCATCGATCCCACACCCTCCACACCCCATGTAGTCGCCCCATCGATACCACACCATCCACACCCCATGTACAGTCGCCCCATCGATCCCACACCCTCCACACCCCATGTACAGTCGCCCCGTCCACCCCACACCCTCCAAACCCCATGTACAGTCGCCCCATCGATCACAGACTTTCCACACCCCATGTACAGTCGTCCCATCGATCACAGACCCTCCACACCCCATGTACAGTCGCCCCATTGACCCCACACCCCATGTACAGTTGCCCTATCGATCCCACACCCCATGTACAGTCGCCACATCGATCCCACACCCTCCACACCCCATGTACAGTCGCCCCATCGATCCCACACCCTCCACACCCCATGTACAGTCTCCCCATCGATCCCACACCCCATGTACAGTCGCCCCATCGACCACACCCTCCACAACCCATGTACAGTCGCCCCATCGACCCCACATGCTCCACAACCCATGTACAGTCGCCCCATCGACCCCACATACTCCACAACCCATGTACAGTCGCCCCATCGATCCCTCACGCGCAACACACCATGTACAGTCGCCCCATCGATCCCTCACGTGCAACACACCATGTACAGTCGCCCCATCAATCCCACACCCTCCACACCCCATGTACAGTCGCCCCATCGATCCCACACCCTCCACACCCCATGTAGTCGCCCCATCGATCCCACACGTTCCACACCCCGTGTACAGTCGTCCCATCGATCCCACACCCTCAACACCCCATGTACAGTCACCCCATCGATCCCACACCCTCCACACCCCATGTACAGTCACCCCATCGATCCCACACCCTCCACAACCCATGTACAGTCGCCCCATCGATCCCACACCCTCCACACCCCATGTACAGTCGCCCCATCGACCCCACACACTCCACACCCCATGTACAGTCGCCCCATCGACCCCTTACCCTCCACACACCATGTACAGTCGCCCCATCGATCCCACACCTTCCACACCCCAAATACAGTCGCCCCATCCATCCCACACACACCACACCCCATTTACAGTCGGCCCATCGATCCCACACACTCCACACCCCATGTACAGTCTCCCCATCGATCCCACACACTCCACACCCCATGTACAGTCGCCCTATCGATCCCACACCCCATGTACAGTCGCCCCATCGATCCCACGCACTCCACACCCCATGTGCAGTCGCCCCATCGATCCCACACCCTCCACACCCCATGTACAGTCACCCCATCGACCCCACACACTCCACACCCCATGTACAGTCGCCCCATCGATCCCACACCCTCCACACCCCATGTACAGTCGCCCCATCGATCCCACACCCTCCACACCCCATGTACAGTCGCCCCATCGACCCCACACCCTCCATACCCCATGTACAGTCGCCCCGTCGACCCCACACCCCAAAGACAGTCGCCCCATCGATCCCACACCCTCCACACCCCATGTACAGTCGCCCCATCGATCCCACACCCTCCACACCCCATGTACAGTCACCCCATCGATCCCACACACCCCACACCCCATGTACAGTCATTAATCTCGAATCGTCACCCAGCCACGCGACACCGTGACATAGTCCGGAGCCCCTGCTCTCACCCTCTTCCACTCGGTAAGGTGGTACCACAGGATTGGGAAGTTGGGACAAAGCGTTTCCAACTTTGAAAACAACTTTTTATTTTGGTGTGGTGGGCGGGGGCGGGGGTGGGGCGGCGGCGGGGAAGGTCGGGAATGGTGGGCTTTATCGATGTTGGTGCCAGGATCAGGAGCCTTCCCAACGGAGAACCTTCTGGAAGGGTTTGTCTCATCCACCGACACTTACTTGTGGTCATGAGGTCTCTGACTGGCCAAAACTTTGCACCTGGTTCCGCTGAAACAGGGAGACAGAAGAAACCATTAGAAGCAGCCTAATCTTTTACTTTAGTTCCCAATAATATCCTGTTGATTCTATTTCGCTCTCCCTCTCCCCCACTCATGGTTGGATGTTTTCCCAGCTAACTTGCCTCCCTATTGTGGCATCGCATCAGCATGGCCCAGAGTACTTCACAGCCAATCAATTGCCTCTGATCGGCAGTCACTGTTGTGTGCACAGCACGATCCCACAAACAGCAAATGAACGACCAGACAATCGATGTTGGAAACCAGATAAAAACACGAGGAAGAAAGGAATCGTTGGATATGGTGATGGGGTGAGATGGAGAGGGGTGGAAGGAGGCTCGTGTGGAGCAGAAACACCGGCACGGAGCAGTGGGGCCGAATGGCCTGTTCCTGTGCTGTACGTTCTATGTCATTCTCTAAGTGCACACAGACTGAACTGCTTGTTTTACCATCTTAGATATGGGGAATGCTCCCACCCTATTGTCTACCTTATAAACATTTTTGCAAGTAGACAACTGAGAGCAGAAATGATCCCTTTCAATCCAGCTCACAGACTGCAGCAACCAGACAGAACCCAACAATGCAGCAACCAGACAGAACCCAACAATGCAGCAACCAGACAGAACCCAGCAATGCAGCAACCAGACAGAACCCAGCAATGCAGCAACCAGACAGAACCCAGCAATGCAGCAACCAGACAGAACCCAGCAATGCAGCAACCAGACAGAACCCAACAATGCAGCAACCAGACAGAACCCAGCAATGCAGGAATCAGACAGAACCCAACAATGCAGCAATCAGACAGAACCCAACAATGCAGCAACCAGACAGAACCCAGCAATGCAGCAACCAGACAGAACCCAGCAATGCAGGAATCAGACAGAACCCAACAATGCAGCAATCAGACAGAACCCAACAATGCAGCAATCAGACAGAACCCAACAATGCAGCAACCAGACAGAACCCAGCAATGCAGCAATCAGACAGAACCCAACAATGCAGCAGCCAGTCAGAACCCAGCAATGCAGCAACCAGACGGAACCCAGCAATGCAGCAACCAGACGGAACCCGGCAATGCAGCAACCACACAGAACCCAACAATGCAGCAACCAGACAGAACACAGCAATGCAGCAAACAGACAGAACCCAACAATGCAGCAACCAAACAGAACCCAACAATGCAGCAACCAGATAGAACCCAGCAATGCAGCAACCAGACAGAACCCAGCAATGCAGCAACCAGACAGAACCCAACAATGCAGCAACCAGACAAACCCAATAATGCAGCAACCAGACAGAACCCAGCAATGCAGCAATCAGACAGAACCCAGCAATGCAGCAATCAGACAGAACCCAGCAATGCAGCAATCAGACAGAACCAAGCAATGCAGCAACCAGACAGAACCCAACACTGCAGCAAACAGCAGAACCCAGCAATGCAGCAATCAGACAGAACCCAGCACTGCAGCAACCAGACAGAACCCAGCAATGCAGCAACCAGACAGAAACCAACACTGCAGCAATCAGCAGAACCCAACACTGCAGCAACCAGCAGAACCCAACATTGCAGCAACCAGACGGAATGCAGCAACCAGACAGAACCCAGCAATGCAGCAACCAGACAGAACCCAACAATGCAGCAAACAGACATAACCCAACAATGCATCAACCAGACAGAACCCAGCAATGCAGCAACCAGACAGACCCCAGCAATGCAGCAACCAGACGGAATGCAGCAACCAGACAGAACCCAGCAATGCAGCAACCAGACGGAATGCAGCAACCAGACAGAACCCAGCAATGCAGCAACCAGACAGAACCCAGCCATGCAGCAACCAGACGGAATGCAGCAACCAGACAGAACCCAGCAATGCAGCAACCAGGCAGAACCCAGCTATGCAGCAATCAGGCTGAACCCAACAATGCAGCAATCAGACTGAACCCAACAATGCAGCAGCCACACAGAACCCAACAATGCAGCAACCAGACAGAACCCAACAATGCAGCAACCAGACAGAACCCAACAATGCAGCAACCAGACAGAACCCAACAATGCAGCAACCAGACAGAACCCAACAATGCAGCAATCAAATAGAACCCAACAGTGCAGCAATCAGACTGAACCCAACACTGCAGCAACCAGACAGAACCCAACAATGCAGCAACCAGACAGAACCCAGCAATGCAGCAACCAGACAGAACCCAGCTATGCAGCAATCAGGCTGAACCCAACAATGCAGCAATCAGACTGAACCCAACAATGCAGCAGCCACACAGAACCCAACAATGCAGCAACCAGACAGAACCCAACAATGCAGCAACCAGACAGAACCCAACAATGCAGCAACCAGACAGAACCCAACAATGCAGCAATCAAATAGAACCCAACAGTGCAGCAATCAGACTGAACCCAACACTGCAGCAACCAGACAGAACCCAACAATGCAGCAACCAGACAGAACCCAACAATGCAGCAATCAGATAGAACCCAACAATGCAGCAACCAGACAGAACCCAACAGTGCAGCAATCAGATAGAACCCAACAATGCAGCAACCAGATAGAACGCAGCAATACAGCAACCAGACGGAACCCAGCAATGCAGCAACCAGACAAAACCCAACACTGCAGCAACCAGACAGAACTCAACACTGCAGCAACCAGATACTACCCAGCAATGCAGCAATCAGATAGAACCCAGCAATGCAGCAACCAGACAGAACCCAACAATGCAGCAACCAGACAGAACCCAACAATGCAGCAACCAGACGGAACCCAACAATGCAGCAACCAGACAGAACCCAACAATGCAGCAACCAGACAGAACCCAACAATGCAGCAACCAGACAGAACCCAACAATGCATCAACCAGACGGAACTCAGCAATACAGCAACCAGACGGAACCCAACAATGCAGCAACCAGACAGAACCCAGCAATGCAGCAACCAGACATAACCCAGCAATGCAGCAACCAGTCAGAACCCAACAATGCAGCAACCAGACAGAACCCAGCAATGCAGCAACCAGACAGAACCCAACAATGCAGCAACCAGACAGAACCCAACAATGCAGCAATCAGACAGAACCCAACAATGCAGCAACCAGACAGAACCCAGCAATGCAGCAACCAGCCAGAACCCAACAATGCAGCAACCAGACAGAACCCAACAATGCAGCAACCAGACGGAACTCAGCAATACAGCAACCAGACGGAACCCAACAATGCAGCAACCAGACAGAACCCAGCAATGCAGCAACCAGACAGAACCCAACAATGCAGCAACCAGACATAACCCAGCAATGCAGCAACCAGAAAGAACTCAGCAATTAAGCAACCAGACAGAACCCAACAATGCAGCAACCAGACAGAACCCAGCAATGCAGCAACCAGACAGAACCCAACAATGCAGCAACCAGACATAACCCAGCAATGCAGCAACCAGTCAGAACCCAACAATGCAGCAACCAGACAGAACCGAGCAATGCAGCAACCAGACAGAACCCAACAATGCAGCAACCAGACAGAACCCAACAATGCAGCAACCAGACAGAACCCAACAATGCAGCAACCAGACAGAACCCAACAATGCAGCAACCAGAAAGAACCCAACACTGCAGCAACCAGACAGAACCCAACACTGCAGCAACCAGGCAGAACCCAGCAATGCAGCAATCAGACAAAACCCAACACTGCAGCAACCAGACAGAACTCAACACTGCAGCAACCAGATACTACCCAGCAATGCAGCAATCAGATAGAACCCAGCAATGCAGCAACCAGACAGAACCCAACAATGCAGCAACCAGACAGAACCCAACAATGCAGCAACCAGACGGAACCCAACAATGCAGCAACCAGACAGAACCCAACAATGCAGCAACCAGACAGAACCCAACAATGCAGCAACCAGACAGAACCCAACAATGCATCAACCAGACGGAACTCAGCAATACAGCAACCAGACGGAACCCAACAATGCAGCAACCAGACAGAACCCAGCAATGCAGCAACCAGACATAACCCAGCAATGCAGCAACCAGTCAGAACCCAACAATGCAGCAACCAGACAGAACCCAGCAATGCAGCAACCAGACAGAACCCAACAATGCAGCAACCAGACAGAACCCAACAATGCAGCAATCAGACAGAACCCAACAATGCAGCAACCAGACAGAACCCAGCAATGCAGCAACCAGCCAGAACCCAACAATGCAGCAACCAGACAGAACCCAACAATGCAGCAACCAGACGGAACTCAGCAATACAGCAACCAGACGGAACCCAACAATGCAGCAACCAGACAGAACCCAGCAATGCAGCAACCAGACAGAACCCAACAATGCAGCAACCAGACATAACCCAGCAATGCAGCAACCAGAAAGAACTCAGCAATTAAGCAACCAGACAGAACCCAACAATGCAGCAACCAGACAGAACCCAGCAATGCAGCAACCAGACAGAACCCAACAATGCAGCAACCAGACATAACCCAGCAATGCAGCAACCAGTCAGAACCCAACAATGCAGCAACCAGACAGAACCGAGCAATGCAGCAACCAGACAGAACCCAACAATGCAGCAACCAGACAGAACCCAACAATGCAGCAACCAGACAGAACCCAACAATGCAGCAACCAGACAGAACCCAACAATGCAGCAACCAGACAGAACCCAGCAATGCAGTAACCAGACAGAACCCAACAATGCAGCAACCAGAAAGAACCCAACACTGCAGCAACCAGACAGAACCCAACACTGCAGCAACCAGGCAGAACCCAGCAATGCAGCAATCAGACACTACCCAGCAATGCAGCAATCAGATAGAACCCAGCAATGCAGCAACCAGACAGAACCCAGCAATGCAGCAACCAGACAGAACCCAACAATGCAGCAACCAGACAGAACCCAACAATGCAGCAACCAGATGGAACTCAGCAATACAGCAACCAGACGGAACCCAACAATGCAGCAACCAGACAGAACCCAGCAATGCAGCAACCAGACATAACCCAGCAATGCAGCAACCAGTCAGAACCCAACAATGCAGCAACCAGACAGAACCCAGCAATGCAGCAACCAGACAGAACCCAACAATGCAGCAACCAGACAGAACCCAACAATGCAGCAATCAGACAGAACCCAACAATGCAGCAACCAGCCAGAACCCAACAATGCAGCAACCAGACAGAACCCAACAATGCAGCAACCAGACGGAACTCAGCAATACAGCAACCAGACGGAACCCAACAATGCAGCAACCAGACAGAACCCAGCAATGCAGCAACCAGACAGAACCCAACAATGCAGCAACCAGACATAACCCAGCAATGCAGCAACCAGAAAGAACTCAGCAATGCAGCAACCAGACATAACCCAGCAATGCAGCAACCAGTCAGAACCCAACAATGCAGCAACCAGACAGAACCGAGCAATGCAGCAACCAGACAGAACCCAACAATGCAGCAACCAGACAGAACCCAACAATGCAGCAACCAGACAGAACCCAACAATGCAGCAACCAGACAGAACCCAGCAATGCAGTAACCAGACAGAACCCAACAATGCAGCAACCAGACAGAACCCAACACTGCAGCAACCAGACAGAACCCAACACTGCAGCAACCAGGCAGAACCCAGCAATGCAGCAATCAGACACTACCCAGCAATGCAGCAATCAGATAGAACCCAGCAATGCAGCAACCAGACAGAACCCAGCAATGCAGCAACCAGACAGAACCCAACAATGCAGCAACCAGACAGACCCCAGCAATGCAGCAACCAGACGGAATGCAGCAACCAGACAGAACCCAGCAATGCAGCAACCAGACGGAATGCAGCAACCAGACAGAACCCAGCAATGCAGCAACCAGACAGAACCCAGCCATGCAGCAACCAGACGGAATGCAGCAACCAGACAGAACCCAGCAATGCAGCAACCAGACAGAACCCAGCTATGCAGCAATCAGGCTGAACCCAACAATGCAGCAATCAGACTGAACCCAACAATGCAGCAGCCACACAGAACCCAACAATGCAGCAACCAGACAGAACCCAACAATGCAGCAACCAGACAGAACCCAACAATGCAGCAACCAGACAGAACCCAACAATGCAGCAATCAAATAGAACCCAACAGTGCAGCAATCAGACTGAACCCAACACTGCAGCAACCAGACAGAACCCAACAATGCAGCAACCAGACAGAACCCAACAATGCAGCAATCAGATAGAACCCAACAATGCAGCAACCAGATAGAACGCAGCAATACAGCAACCAGACGGAACCCAGCAATGCAGCAACCAGACAAAACCCAACACTGCAGCAACCAGACAGAACTCAACACTGCAGCAACCAGATACTACCCAGCAATGCAGCAATCAGATAGAACCCAGCAATGCAGCAACCAGACAGAACCCAACAATGCAGCAACCAGACAGAACCCAACAATGCAGCAACCAGACAGAACCCAACAATGCAGCAACCAGACAGAACCCAACAATGCAGCAACCAGACAGAACCCAACAATGCAGCAACCAGACAGAACCCAACAATGCAGCAACCAGACAGAACCCAACAATGCAGCAACCAGACAGAACCCAACAATGCATCAACCAGACGGAACTCAGCAATACAGCAACCAGACGGAACCCAACAATGCAGCAACCAGACAGAACCCAGCAATGCAGCAACCAGACATAACCCAGCAATGCAGCAACCAGTCAGAACCCAACAATGCAGCAACCAGACAGAACCCAGCAATGCAGCAACCAGACAGAACCCAACAATGCAGCAACCAGACAGAACCCAACAATGCAGCAATCAGACAGAACCCAGCAATGCAGCAACCAGACAGAACCCAGCAATGCAGCAACCAGCCAGAACCCAACAATGCAGCAACCAGACGGAACCCAACAATGCAGCAACCAGACGGAACTCAGCAATACAGCAACCAGACGGAACCCAACAATGCAGCAACCAGACAGAACCCAGCAATGCAGCAACCAGACAGAACCCAACAATGCAGCAACCAGACATAACCCAGCAATGCAGCAACCAGACAGAACCCAACAATGCAGCAACCAGACAGAACCCAGCAATGCAGCAACCAGACAGAACCCAACACTGCAGCAACCAGACATAACCCAGCAATGCAGCAACCAGTCAGAACCCAACAATGCAGCAACCAGACAGAACCGAGCAATGCAGCAACCAGACAGAACCCAACAATGCAGCAACCAGACAGAACCCAACAATGCAGCAACCAGACAGAACCCAACAATGCAGCAACCAGACAGAACCCAGCAATGCAGTAACCAGACAGAACCCAACAATGCAGCAACCAGACAGAACCCAACACTGCAGCAACCAGTCAGAACCCAACAATGCAGCAACCAGACAGAACCGAGCAATGCAGCAACCAGACAGAACCCAACAATGCAGCAACCAGACAGAACCCAACAATGCAGCAACCAGACAGAACCCAACAATGCAGCAACCAGACAGAACCCAACAATGCAGCAATCAGATAGAACCCAACAATGCAGCAACCAGATAGAACGCAGCAATACAGCAACCAGACGGAACCCAGCAATGCAGCAACCAGACAAAACCCAACACTGCAGCAACCAGACAGAACTCAACACTGCAGCAACCAGATACTACCCAGCAATGCAGCAATCAGATAGACCCCAACAATGCAGCAACCAGACGGAACTCAGCAATACAGCAACCAGACGGAACCCAACAATGCAGCAACCAGACAGAACCCAACAATGCAGCAACCAGACATAACCCAACAATGCAGCAACCAGAAAGAACTCAGCAATTAAGCAACCAGACAGAACCCAACAATGCAGCAACCAGACAGAACCCAGCAATGCAGCAACCAGACAGAACCCAACAATGCAGCAACCAGACATAACCCAGCAATGCAGCAACCAGTCAGAACCCAACAATGCAGCAACCAGACAGAACCGAGCAATGCAGCAACCAGACAGAACCCAACAATGCAGCAACCAGACAGAACCCAATAATGCAGCAACCAGACAGAACCCAACAATGCAGCAACCAGACAGAACCCAGCAATGCAGTAACCAGACAGAACCCAACAATGCAGCAACCAGACAGAACCCAACACTGCAGCAACCAGACAGAACCCAACACTGCAGCAACCAGGCAGAACCCAGCAATGCAGCAATCAGACACTACCCAGCAATGCAGCAATCAGATAGAACCCAGCAATGCAGCAACCAGACAGAACCCAGCAATGCAGCAACCAGACAGAACCCAACAATGCAGCAACCAGACAGAACCCAACAATGCAGCAACCAGACGGAACTCAGCAATACAGCAACCAGACGGAACCCAACAATGCAGCAACCAGACAGAACCCAGCAATGCAGCAACCAGACATAACCCAGCAATGCAGCAACCAGTCAGAACCCAACAATGCAGCAACCAGACAGAACCCAGCAATGCAGCAACCAGACAGAACCCAACAATGCAGCAACCAGACAGAACCCAACAATGCAGCAACCAGACAGAACCCAGCAATGCAGCAACCAGACAGACCCCAGCAATCAGACAGACCCCAGCAATGCAGCAACCAGACAGAACCCAGCAATGCAGCAACCAGACAGACCCCAGCAATGCAGCAACCAGACGGAACCCAGCACCCTTTGCGTGAAGAAGTGCTTCCTGACATCACCCTTGAACGGCCTGGCTCTAATTGTTCTGGACTCCCCCACCAGAGGAAATAGTTTCCCTCTATCAACTCCTTTAATCATCTTAAACACCTCGATTAGATCACCCCTTAATCTTCTAAGCCCAGTCTGTGCAACCTGTCCACAGAGACCCGGTCTCATTCTGGTGAATTTTGGCTGCACCTCCTGCAAGGTCAATACATTCTTCCTGAACCCAACCCTGGAGGGGCGGCCACTTGTGGGGGCCACCAAACAGCTGCCAACCCCAGTAGGCGGGGAACAACAACAACTTGTATTTATATAGCGCCTTTAATGCAGTAAAACGTCCCAAGGCGTGTCACAGGAGCGATTATCAAACAGAATTTGACACCGAGCCACATAAGGAGATATTAGGACAGAATGCTTGGTCAAAGAGGGAGGTTTTAAGGAGCGCCTTAAAGGAGGAGAGCGAGGCGGAGAGGTTTAGGAAGGGAATTCCAGAGCTCAGGGCCCAGGGAGCTGAAGGCACGGCCGCCAATGGTGGAGCGAATGGAAATCGGGGGATATGCAAGCGGCCAGAATTGGAGGAGCGCAGAGATCTCAGAGGGTTGTAGGGCTGGAGGTGGTTACAGAGATAGGGAGGGGGCGAGGGCCTTGGAGGGAATTGAAAAATTTGAAAACCAGGATGAGGATTTTAAAACTGTGGCTTTGTCGGCCCGGGAGCCAATGTAGGTCAGCAAGTACAAGGCTGATGGGTGAACGGGACTGGGTGTGAGTTAGGACACGGGCAGCGGAGTGTTGGATGAGCACAAGTTTACGGAGGGTGGAATGTGGGAGACCAGCCAGGAGAGCGTTGGAATAGTCGAGTCTGGAGGCAACAAAGGCCCGGATGAGGGTTTCTGCAGCAGATGAGCTGAGGCAAGGGCGGAGATGGGTGATGTTACGGAGTTGGAAGTAGGCGGTTTTAGTGATGGGGTGGAGATGGGGTCAGAAGCTCATCTTGGGGTCAAACAGGACATCAAGGTTGCGAATGGTCTGGCTCAGCCTCAGACAGTTGCCAGGGAGAGGGATTGAAATGGTGGTCAGCAATGTTCCTGTTAAGCTGCGCAGCTGTCTGGAGGTCC